>ML783328.1:477954-530516 GCA_009831015.1 Picea engelmannii | reverse complement strand
CATCTTCCTGAACTCCTAACATAGATCAAAGTTTGGAAAACTTCGCTTCTATAAGAGACTTTGTGAAAATGTTTGCAACTTGATCTTCTGTAGGGCAAAAGAGCACATCAATAACTTGATCATGAATGAGCTTTCTGATGAAGTGCATGTGTAGCTCGATGTGTTTGCTATGATGATGTTGAACTTGGTCTTTGGCAAGCTTTATGGCACTTTGATTGTCACACCAAAGTCTGGTCGGATGCTGGTGCTGGAATCCAAACTCTGAAAGGATCTATCGAAGCCACGGGGCTTCCTAACTTGCATTTACTGCTGCTCGGTACTCTGCTTCGGCTGAAGAAAGTGGAATAGATGTTTGTTTCTTACAGGACCAAGTGACATGTCCTGAACCAAGGCTGAAAACATAACCTGTAGTAGACTTCCGATCATAGNTGCATTTACTGCTGCTCGGTACTCTGCTTCGGCTGAAGAAAGTGGAATAGATGTTTGTTTCTTACAGGACCAAGTGACATGTCCTGAACCAAGGCTGAAAACATAACCTGCAGTAGACTTCCGATCATTGGGGTCGCCAACCCAATCTGAATCAGTGAAACCAACCAATAAGGGAGTCCCCCCTGAACTGTAATGTATCCCAAACTGAACAGTACCACGAACATAGCGAAGTATCCTTTTAGCTCCTTTCCAATATATTTCATGGGTAGTTTGTGTTGTTGTTGTTGTTGTTTTTGTGGAAGACGACCTTGGAGAGCATGCTCCAAAAAAACTCTTTTCACACAAGAAAAAAAATTCTCTTCTCGATGACAACAAGGGTTAGATCTCGGTTAGCTTACCCAGAAGATGCACCTTTTCCTATCTGTTTCTGATTTTCCGAGATTGCACAAGGAATGGGGAAAAGAGAATATGCATATCTAAAAGAGTAGCAGCCCATAAATAAAAAATACAAACCGAAATAAAATCAAAACTTTGCAAAAATTCAAAAAAAATGTGTATTCAGACTTTATACCTTCGGATCTGACTGTAATGGTCGTATCTTGGGCAAGAAGAAACCTTTTAGAGTGAAACGAAAAGTGTTCCTAAATGAAACGAGTGATCCGGACACAATGGAACAGTCCTCTCAGCCCAGACATGTACGAAAATGCCATAAAATGGAGATGACGAAACTCGGCTTCACGATCTCGATCTACATTAGGAGCAGGTCTTCAAACAGGCTCTGATACCATGTTCGACAACACAGGTATTCCAACAGAGGATGAACACCTTCAGTAACCACTCACATAACCAGATCAAAGATCAACACACCGATGTTTTCACGTGGTACAACCCCTACGGGGAAACATCCACGACCCTAGCCAACGCGGCCACTTGGAGCAGTTTATTAATGCAAAGAAAAAGATTACAAAGATATTTTACATGAGAGTTTCTCACAATCGATCATCGAAAAATGACCCTCCATTCTATTTAAGTAGATATCATGGACCAATCGGGTGTTAAGCCATGGATCAATGGCCGTTAATATCGAGGAGAGTATGAACCGTCAGATCACTCTATGTCGGGAACATATCATGACCGTCTGATTTCCTAACTACAAATGCATACTAATGCATACTAAAGAAACACACTTTTACCTAATGACATATTAGACCAAGTAGATCTTAACTAACTCCTAAGTGTATAAATATACTAACAGTTGTCATTGATGTCAACCCATAGATATTGATGTCAACCTTTGGAGAAGTATGGAATCCCTAAAGGTATGGTTGAGATTGATGGTGATTTAGTTGTAATTGATGGAGTGATTGATGTCAACAAATGTCATGGGTGAATTTGATGAATTCCACATGAAGCCCCAGAGATGTGGTTATGGTACCCGAAGTTGGTTGAGGAATATGGACATGAAGGAAAATGTAAATGCTGGTAATACACTCATATATGGATATTCCTTGTCGTGTTGTTTCTGGTGATAGTTGGTACACCACTAGGTTCCTCATGGTTAGGGAGATATGGCCTTGTGAATTTGGAAGACCGGAAGAATGGTAAAGAATCCCCTCAACAATTAAAAGTCATTTAATGAATGGGTAAACTGGTTGTGACCATAAAGTACTACGATCCCTAGGAATAAGGAAAGAATTTACCCAAAAAAAGTATAAATACACATCATGAGGAATTATTTTGATACATGCACTTACATTGAATATCTATCTTGTGAGAATGTTATGGTCTATTATTTTTGTCTATGGGAGAATCTGTCGACAAGTTTGAGGCAGAAGAGAAAGTGTGAAGAAAGAGAGAAAGTTTCATATCTGCAGAGTGCTAGGGTTTTTGTGTAACCCTAATTTAGCAATCCCTCACTGAACATCTTGATGATGTCACATGAGGCACCCCAACGGGTTTCCTAAGAGATGTCATGAAAGGCCCCGCATGACAAAGAGTCTTAGTGTTGCGAGGCTAAGGAAAATTTGGGGGAAATTTTTGTACCAGGCTATTGAAGGTTGTGGAAGAGTTACAGGTCAGTGTTACAGTACATCAGGTCATCTATAGGTGATAGGTATTCTTATGTGATTATATATTATGCTTGGTGATGGTATGGTACATGCTTGAGAGGCATGTCTTGTTGATGCACGGTACATCTTGGTAATATTGGTATGGTATATTGAGTAGTAGTACATCTTGGTTGTATTGGTATCTTGGTATCTAGTTTGGTCACATGGTGATTATGATATGGTACATTCTTGAGACTTACTCTTGGTATACTATTGAAGCATTAGAACATGGTGTATGGTTGTCATTAATATTGATACATTGTTGAGGATTACACTTGGTATATGACAACACATGCATGAGCTACTTCTCTTGGTGATGTTGGTACTTTTTTGAGGTACACCATTAATGGTACTTTCTTGATGTATACTATGGTACATGGCGTATGACATAATTGAGTGATATGGTATATGGTTGAGATACATTGTTGGTACATGGTATGTGATGCAGGAGCATCCCTCACATCAAGCGAGCCAGCGCGGAAGACAAATGACAGTTGGGCAGACCCAGCCAAATTTTTGAAATTTCCCTTGAAGTTGATGTGCCAAGTATAAATGAGATCATTTAATGAAGGCACCTTGGTATAATGTAATCAGACCTTGAGCACCCCGCTCTCGTCTGAAGTAGATGAAGGCATTTATAGTAGTTAATGCAGATAGATATGATTTTTAATTCTAGATTAGACAGTTTTAGAAAGAAAGAGGGAAACGGGATATAGACACCCTCATTGTGCATTGTAACATAATTCTGAGCATTGAGAAGAGAAGAAGAGAGTTGTGTAGAAACACCAATGTATAGCTATTTGGATTAATAGAAGAAATTGATTCAAGTTCATGGCGTTGTGTTTGTTCTCTGTGTATGTGTGTTAATTGATATGCTCATGAATATTTACTTCCTATTATGCATTTGTTCATACATGCTATGTAAGAATGATTTTTTACTGAGTGTTTGAAATCTGAGAAAGGAAGTAGAAGGAATGAGTTTTAATTGTTTCTCTATCTGACTAAGGATTCCTGCAAGGAGTGAAATTGAAGTCATCCGCAAGGAGTGCATTGACAGAAGGCTCGGATAGTTTAAATCTTGTTCTCATTCACCTAGAAGTGAAATTCGGTTATACGAGACGTGCAAGGAGTGCGCAGGCTAAGGAGAGTCTCAGTTGTAAATCCGAGCGAAGCATTTGAAGCACTGTTGCTGCAGGAGTGCACAGAGTCGAAAGAACTCAACACTTGGAGGTGTTTGAGAACTGCTGCAAGGAGTGTGTGCAAGGACCCTCTTTGAGGTTGAAAGTGTGAGAAATCTCAGGAGGGATAAAGCTTCCAAGCTCGTCGAAGAGAAGCACAGGAAGTATGTGCGTGGAGTGTTTGAATAGGCACTGCAAAGTTAAGCGGAGGAGGACCAATTTTCACAAAGGAATACTGGGCTCGCCCGTAGAAGACATCCAAAGGGAAGAAATTGACGATCAGGATCTTGAGGAGAGGATTTGTGAAATCCCGTCAGTCGTTGGATATGCCAAAGGAGCAAGGAGGTTACGACCGCGTTCAGAGTTCAAGCTCCAGGGGTCGTGAGTCGTTGGATAGTTGATCAGTTGACCGTCAACCGTCCAATCTGACAGGAGCTGCACAGGGTTTAACCCTCGTGGGAAGAGCAAGAACCCCAAGAGGCGCCGGGATATTGAGTCGTCGGGGTTTGGGAAATCGGGATTCACGAGAGCAGAAGATCGGGAATTTCCATAGGAAAAACCCTGGGAAGATCGGGACCGTCCATTTGTGGATATGCGTGGCGGACATCGAAGCGTCTGGAGTCAGGAAATCAGAGTTCCAAAGGTCGTGAGAGTCGGGACATCAGAAGTCTCAAAATCTCGACGAGTACAGAGCCGTCCATCTGTTGAGACAGGTGGCATGGATCGAGAGTCCATAGCCATTCTGAAGATTCGGAAGACAAGAATATGTGACTAGTTGAACCCCGAAATGATGAAAGGATCACAGCCGGAGGATCTCAGGGAGAACACGTGTCATGTGGTCATCTAGATCGGGGATGCGGTCATCGGGATTCAGGTAAGTGAGTGTTCATGGTTTTGTAAAGTCTCGAAATAGTGAGGACTGATCTAAACCATCCAATAACTTGGGACACGTGTCAGAGATCTGAAGGGAGTCGGAGTTCGACATTTCATGGGTCCTAGGGACGAGGCGTCCAGGACATCATAAATCGCGAAATATCGAGAGTTAACCAGGACCGTCCATCAGGGGAGGACGCATGGAAGCAATTGGAGCCATCGGGAAAAGTCCCGCCAAGGAAGTCGTCTGTCGGTGTTTGAGTCATCGGGATATCGGGGATCCTAGTGACAAGGTGTTTGTGCATTTTTGAATCATGAAGCTCGAAACCCTGATAAGGAGGAAAATCCGTTGTGTGAGGGCCAATTGTCAGCAAACCGGAGAGTCAGGATTCGAGGAATCGGGAATCCCATGGGCAAGTGTTTTGTAGCATTTGAAACCCCATAGCCCTGAAGAGGGATATGACTGCGGTCACATAAGGAGAGGTCACGTGGACCAAGAGTTTAGCCTGGAGGGCTAACAGGAAATTGAGCGCATCAGGATTTTGAAGTCAGAAACACTGACGAGTAGGAATATAAGGTTGCAGTCTTATTGAAGCGGTCACGTGGACCAGGGCTTAGCCAGGTGGGGCTAAAGAAATAAAGGAGCATATCGGGGATCGGGGATCGGTAAAGCAAGTTGTTTGGACACCACAAGTGCCAAATCCCGATAGGAAAAAAAACCCGATAACAAAGTAAAAGGCCAGTGTGGATTTAAAAAGAAAGAAGAGACCCCGTGAGAGAGTTACTGTGGGTGAAAATTTCCCGATAGGGAAAGAGAAGAATCTTTCAGTTCTTCGGGCCGAGGAAGGAGGAAAGATCCTGTGAGAGGACATGCCTAGCGGGCGCGCCTGCGTCAAGTGGTATTCGTCAGCCGTTGGATCTGCTGAAGGAGAAACACAGTGGAGGATTGGCCGAACACTTTGGTCATGATAAGACATTTGCGAAGCTGAACGAGTCATACTTTTGGTCAGGTATGTGAGCATAGGTCAAGAGGTTTGTAGACTGATGCAGAATTTGCTAGCATTCAAAGGGAAGGAAGTAGAATGCGGGTTTTTATCAACCATTGCCCATACCTGAGAAGCCGTGGGATGCAATTAGCATGGATTTCATATTGGGATTGCGAAGGATGCAAAGAGGATTTGATTCGATCTTTGTGGTATTGGATAGATTTTCCAAGATGGCACATTTTATCCCATGTCAGAAAACCAGTGAGGTGACACACATCGCAAATTTGTTTTTCAAAGAAGTCGTTCGACTTCACGACTTACCAAGGAGTATTGTTTCAGACAGAGATACAAAGTTCTTAGGACACTTTTGGAGGACATTATGGAAAAAGATGGGGACTAACTTGATTTTTAGTTCAGCTTGTCATCCTCAGACGGATGGATAGACAGAAGTGGTGAACAAAAGTCTGGGAAACTTGTTGAGAAGCCTGGTGGCGGAGCACCACAACAGTTGGGACAATACATTGCCGCAGGCACAGTTTGCGTATAACGACTCAGTGAACAGAAGCATAGGCCAGAGTCCATTCCAGATTGTATATGGCACGCAACCGAGAGGAGTTTCTGAATTGAGAGATTCGGAACAGACTGCTACTAGGAGCGCTAGTGCAGAATAATTCGCAGAGGCGATGAAAGAACTTCACAGCCGGGTGAAGGAGCGACTGCAGAATTCAAGTCAGGAGTATAAGCGGAGAGCAGATCATCATTGAAGACAACTTCAGTTTGAGGTTGGTGACTTGATTCTAGTGCACTTGAGAAGAGAGAGGTTCCCGAGGGGAACATACAATAAATTGAAAATGAAGAAAATCGGACCATGTAAGGTCTTGAAGAAAATTGGAGAAAATGCTTATGAAATTGAATTACCCGATGGAATCAGAATTTCTCCGATATTCAATGTCTCAGATTTATACCCATATAAACTTGAGGAGGCAGAAACAAGTGGTGAACAGCCAGAGGTTCAGTGGCAGAAGAAAATGCCAATTGCAGAGAAGACACATATGGAGTGCATACTGGACAAGAGAGTCAACAAGAAGACCAGAAGGAAAGAATACTTTGAATATTTGGTCAAGTGGAAGGGCCATCCAGTTGAAGATGCCAGCTGGGAAAATGAAGCAGAGATTCTGAAGCATGGACAGACCGTGCAGGAGCTCATGAACAGGAGCCCATGAAATTTTTCAGTCGAGGGAGTATGATGCAGGAGCATCCCTCACATCAAGCGAGCCAGCACGGAAGACAAAGGACAGTTGGGCAGACCCAACCAAATTTTTGAAATTTCCCTTGAAGTTGATGCACCAAGTATAAATGAGATCATTTAATGAAGGGGCCTTGGTATAATGTAATCAGACCTTGAGCGCCCCGCTCTCTTCTGAAGTATATGGAGGCATTTATAGTAGTTAATGCAGGTAGATAGGATTTTTAATTCTAGATTAGACAGTTTTAGAAAGAAAGAGGGAAACGGGATATAGACACCCTCATTGTGCATTGTAACATAATTCTGAGCATTGAGAAGAGAAGAAGAGAGCTGTGTAGAAACACCCATGTATAGTTATTTGGATTAATAGAAGAAATTGATTCAAGTTCATGGCATTGTGTTTGTTCTCTGTGTATGTGTGTTAATTGATATGCTCATGAATATTTACTTCCTGTTATGCATTTGTTCATACATGCTATGTAAGAATGATTTCTTACTGAGTGTTTCAAATCTGATAAAGGAAGTAGAAGTAATGAGTTTCAATTGTTTCTCTATCTGAGCAAGGATTCCTGCAAGGAGTGCAATTGAAGTCGTCTGCAAGGAGTGCATTGACAGAAGGCTCAGATAGTTTAACTCTTGTTCTCATTCACCCAGAATTGAAATTGGGTTATACGAGCCATGCAAGGAGTGTGCAGGCTAAGGAGAGTCTCAGTTGTAAATCTGAGCGAAGCATTTGAAGGACTGTTGTTGCAAGAGTGCGCAGAGTCAAAAGAACTCAACACTTGGAGGTGTTTGAGAACTGCCGCAAGGAGTGCATGCAAGGACCCTCTTTGAGGTTGTAAGTGTGAGAAATCTCAGGAGGGATAAAGCTTCCAAGCTCGTCGAAGAGAAGCACAGGAAGTCTGTGCGTGGAGTGTTTGAATAGGCGCTGCAAAGTTACGCGCAGGAGGACCAGTTTTCACAAAGGAATACTGGGCTCACCCGTAGAAGACATTTAAAGGGAAGAAATTGACGGTCAGGATCTTGAGGAGAGGATTTGTGAAATCCCATCAGCCATTGGATTTGCAAAAGGAGCAAGGAGGTTATGACCGCGTTTGGATTTCAAGCTCTAGGGGTCGTGAGTCATTGGATAGTTGATCAGTTGACCGTCAGCCATCAAATCTGACAGGAGCTGCATAGGGTTTAACCCTCGAGGGAAGAGTAAGAACCCCAAGAGGCGTCGGGATATTGAGTCGTCGGGGTTTAGGAAATCGAGATTCACGAGAGCAGAAGATCGAGAATTTCCATAGGAAAAACCCCGGGAAGATCGGGACCATCAATTTGTGGAGACGCGTGGCGGACATCGAAGCATCTGGAGTCGGGAAATCAGATTTCTAGAGGTTGTGAGAGTCGGGACATCAGAAGTCTCGAAATCCTGACGAGTACAGAGCCGTCCATCTGTTGAGACAGGTGGCAGGGATCGAGAGTCCATCGACATTCCAGAGATTCAGAAGACAAGAATTCGTGACTAGTTGAACCCCGAAACGGCAAAAGGATCACAACCGGAGGATCTCAGGGAGGACACGTATCATGTGGTCGTCTAGATCGGGGATGCGGTCATCGGGATTCAGGTAAGTGAGTGTTCATGGTTTTGTAAAGTCTTGAAATAGCGAGGACTGATCTGAACCGTCCAATCACTTGGGACACGTGTCAGAGATATGAAGGGAGTCGGAGTTCGGCATTTTGTGGGACCTAGGGACGAGGCATCCAGGACATCAGAAATCATGAAATCCCGAGAGTTAACCAGGACCGTCCATCAGGGGAGGACGCGTGGAAGCAATTGGAGCTATCGGGAAAAGTCTCGACAAGGAAGTCGTCTGTCGGTGTTTGAGCCATCGGGATATTGGGGATCCTAGTGACAAGGTGTTTGTGCATTTTTGAATCATGAAGCTCGAAACCCCGATAAGGAGGAAAATTCATTGTGTGAGGGCCAGCTGTCAGCAAACTAGAGAGTCAGGATTCGAGGAATCGGGAATCCCGTGGGCAAGTGTTTTGCATCATTTGAAACCCCGTAGCCCCGACGAGGGATATGATTGTGGTCACATAAGGAGAGGTCACGTGGACCAAGAGTTTATCCTGGAGGGCTAATGGGAAGTTGAGCACATCGGGATTTTGAAGTCAGAAACCCCGACGAGTAGGAATATAAGGTTGCGGTCTTATGGAAGCGGTCACATGGACCAGGGCTTAGCCAGGTGGGGCTAAGGCAATAAAGGAGCATATAGGGGATCAGGGATCGGTAAAGCAAGTTGTTTGGACACCACAAGTGCCAAATCTCGATAGGAAAAAAAACCCGATAACAAAGTAAAAGGCTAGTGTGGATTTAAAAAGAAAGAAGAGACCCCATGAGAGAGTTACTGTGGGTGGAAATTTCCAGATAGGGAAAGAGAAGAATCTTTCAGTTCTTCGGGTCGAGGAAGGAGGAAAGATCCTGTGAGCGGAAGTGCCTAGTAGGCGCTCCTGCATCAGTATGGTACATGTGTTGATGCACATGGTACTGTACAAAATTGATAAGGTGTTGATGTACATGGTTTATGCTTGAGGCATATGATATAGGTTATGGTACATGGTTGATGCATAGTTTGGTATCGGTGTTGGTGCATAGTTGATGCATGATTTAGTACATGTGTTGGTGCATGGTTGATACATGGTTTGGTATAGGTGTTGTTGCATGGTTGATGCACTTGTTATGGTACATGTTTATGATTTGTTACATTCTTGGTAGAGGCATGTGTTGTTGATGTTGGACATCTAGTTGAGAGGTGTCCTTCATATATGATCCATGTGAGAGGAGCTGGTTGAGTATCAGTGACAATGATAAGTTAGATGGGTTGATCAGTGATAGGTTGTATACAATGATAGGTTTATAGGATGGATATAGTGTCAGGTTGACAAGTTATAGGTTGATGTGATAGTGATAGTGACAGTGATAGTGGCAGTGAAAATGGCAGTGATATTGACAGTGATTGTGGTATTGACAATGTGGTATACACTTATATTTCAGGGAGGCAGGATGGGGAAAGGAAAGGTCATTTTATTCTCCTTTTGTTTGGTGTCGGAGAACTCAGGGAGTTCAAGATTCCTTTAGGTTGGATCCTAAGAATTAGGGGGTTGTAGCCTCCTTCTGGTTGGAGCTAGAGAATTCATCAAGTTGTATCTTCCTTCATGTTGGAGCCTGTAAATAGGGGGTCGTAGCTATTGGAATAATGAGAGGGAGGGGGGAATCAATATTAGCATTTTTCAACAATTAGAAGTTACTTTTATATTTTGTTAATTACCACAATAGATCAACAATGGAATTGTTTGTGAAATCAATTATATAAATATAATTAATAATAATTACAAGTCTTTTTATGAAGAATAGTGAAGGACACCAATTCTTTTTAGAGAACCAACTCTAGGAGACAGAAATCCCCTTCTTGAGGGCACCAACCATAGGAAGCACCAAATCCCTTGTTTTTAGGGCACCAAACTTAGGAAACACCAACTCCCTTGTTTTTAGGGCACCAACCCCATGAAGCACCAACTCCCTTATATTTAGGGAACCAACCCCAGGAAGCACCAACTCCCTTAAATTACACTTACTTAGTAAAGGATATGAATCCTTCTATGATCCTCCCTTCCACCTTCACTTCATAAGAATCATCAATTCTTCTTCTTGGACTGTGTTGTTGTTTTGATCTTCTGATATGGACTACAAAAAAACTTTATTCTCACCATTATTTTTCATTTATATACTCTTCCAACTAGTGTGAGATATGAAGCAATGTGTCCCTTTGTTTGGACCATCACACCTCTTCATTTTAAATTAACAATAATATCTATTATTATTCAAACATTATTGTGAAGGATTTTAATTCAATGAGAGTGCTTTTCATAAATCAATCACAAGTATGGATCAATTTATTTTAAATTTATTCCATGTCTTTGCAAATATTGCATAAATCAAATCCTGCAGAGGCAATTCCTTCAAACCATTTACATGTGACCATATGTGAAAAACCATAGGCTTATTAATTAAGTGATGTACCTAGCGCCTCATGGATTATGTGTTCGTAATCCATGATCGAAGGCTGGAACCTATTCCTCTAGTACTTGGGCCTTCGATGATTTCTCTCTCATCCAATCTTCTGAAGTTTCAATTCCCAAAATTAGTTACCTCTCACAAGGATTGATCTGATGGTTAGCATTATTCCTGTAACCAAATCTATTATCACTCCAGGAAACTCTCCTAGGCTGTAAGTCGGAGATGCCTGGTAACTAACTCTTTTTGGGAAATATTTTCTTAATAACTGATGTGGTTTTTGGATCAAGATGAATATCTAGGGACTGGACTGTATGTTCAAGACTGTCTAGAAATATAAAATCTCACAAGGCCTTCTAGTAATGCAGTCAGACAAGGTTTGATTAAATGGTAGAGAAGATAGCTATTGAACCAGACTATACTCATATAAAATAAGCACAATGGGTTTAATAACTAAGGAAATAAATTAAGATTCTCAAATTAATCAATCAATTAGTGAGATGACAGTCACATGCAGATTGAATAGGCATCAATAAAGAACATTCACTCATAAGATATCAGAGAACAGAAAATAAAAGTCTGACAACACAACTAAAGGAAGCCTGCAATTTTTCATATAATAAGAATAGGTCTCTCTTACAGTAGCAGCATGTAGAACCCAAAATCGAACCCTTAGTTTGTCTTCTATCCTAAGCTTTATATCTTTACAAAGTAGTTCAGAGATCCTGAAAACATGGATCAAATCAGCTAAAAATAGTAAGTCAAAATCTGATTGCAAAAGATGAGGGATGATCCCCAAAATGAGGTCAATCCTAGATTTCTCTCTTGTTGATTGTTGATGTGGTGCTGGATAACCTCCCAAGGCTGGATGCTGACTCTTCAAGAGAGACAAATTCGAATTGGTTGAGATGAGCAAACAATCCCTAAAATTTTTCCTATGAAAAGATGCCAAATGTGATTAAAACTCTTCTTCTTACCTCATCCCTTATAAATAGTCTTTAAATCTGACTTGATAATTCAATATCTGACTATTCAAAGAAGTTTCGTCTCATTCTGATTTGAAAATTTCTGATCTGGGCGAAATTTCAAGCATTCTGGTTATTACAGACTTTCGGTGGTTAAGAGTATTGAGTTTTGAATGCCTTATCCACCGAAAAGGCCCCCTTTCAGTGGTTAATGAGCACTCTTGGGCTCGCCTAAACCAATGAAAATCAAATCACTGTCAAAAATCAAAATATCAAAAATATATTTACCTGCATGATTGTATTTACTTTCGAGGATTCTTAGAAGAAATTCCCTTCTTTCTGTCATCAACAACTGTTCATCCAATCTCCTGCTCCTCTCCTGTTCCTCTGCTTGTTTGTACTCTGATTGCACTGTTGTCCCTTTTTCCAAAGCATCATTCACGAGACTTGAAGTTTCTCTGCATGCTCTTGTAAACAGATTACTCCCATATCATACATTCTCTCATAAAATCTTGCAACTTAGAATAGTAGACATCCTTCAAGTATAAATCTTCTTCCTGGAAAGAAAATCCCAGATGACAGTAAGTCACATCCAAGTGTAGATATGATATCTAACAAAAACAGTTCATAGGTGTAGTTGTAAAATGTTGGTCTTGCTGGTAATCTATTGTTCCATTTGGTGTAAGGGAGGGATAAAATGGAAGCATAGATTACGACAAAAATGAGTTTATAAACAAGCCAGAAAACCCATTTCTGCCAATCCCCTGTATCATTGCTGTTAATGAACAGTGGAATACCAAAACCAAAAATGTATATCGCCTTGATGATTGTGTCAACACTAGCAATGGTCGTTGAGATAATGAGAGTGCACTTCAAAGCATCCCATATACTAGCATAATTCCCTTGTAGTAAAACACAAAAACGATGACTTCCAATAACAGCATCCCAAATCGTTTTACAAAGACAAAATATTCCATGCAGTTGCTTACCCAGTAGCACCCTGAAAGTTTTCTCACATAACTTTTCAGAGAAGGTCGATTGATGAAATACCCTATCCAATCAACATTTGAATAATCTGCATACAGGAAAAGTCATATGTCTTCAAAGGCCAGCTTTCATTGGATGTATATTTTTCTTTAGCGTAGATCAAAAACATCATACTATCGTGCTTTCACACCAATATTATTTAGATATCCAGCAAAAATCCTTGTTGATAAGCACTCCCCAAATGAAATTAGGTAATCTTTTGTACGAGGTGTCAACTCTTTCATCAAGGCAATTTCAATTAGAAGTTGCTCACACTCCTGCAATAGCTCTGAAATAATTGACTCATCGATTCCAAGCTCATTGACAGTTCTTAAATGTATCTCCTTTATGAATTCTAACTCCTTGATGTCTGGAACCATTGTTATACCACAGGTGATAATTGGAATTGAATAAAATGCATTAACACGACCATCCTTATTCACATAATGTATGAGTTTATCCATCTATTTGAACCAAGTACCTACACTTTCATATGCAAAATCTTCACCATAGTCCATATCATATGATTTGTACGATATTCTTTGTCCTGTTTGCTAGCTAGGTAGACAAAACTTATGAAGCATAAAATAGAAACAACACCATCAATATGAACTTTGACGAACGTTCTGTCATTTCCAGATTAGTCTCTCTGGACTATTTGTATTTCTGTTTGGGTTCTGGCTTCAATATATTTGATAATTTCTAAGTTGTGGAGATGATTCTCGAACCATCCAACAATAATGATGTGTCTTACAAACCCATATCCTTTTGAACGGCCTGTAACCCTATCAGTTACAACGTTGACTCTTTTTACAGTTTGATATCTAGATCAGAATGCCTCTTGCAACATATAGTCTGTCACATCAGCTGACAAATCTCCCACAGATATAGGATAATCAGGTCCCATCTCAGGATGCTTTTCTCCAATACCAAATGCTGCCTAATTTAACCTGTAAAAATTGTTGAATATTGGGCATCTGCGCACCATTCAAACTTTGCAGGGCCCTTTCATCTCTCGCATGGCTTACAAAATCCACAAAACCATAACCTCCTGATTGTCTGGTTCGTTTAATGCTAATAATCTTAACAGAAGCAACCTATTTTTATCCTTCCTGATTGCATGCTATGACAGAGCACCTATCGTTTTCCTCGTGGCAGCTTTGCATGGATTCGAGTTATTAAGTGCTTGTATTTCGCCTTGACATATGGTGTAATTATCTCATAGCTTGGTGCGCTGGATGCTAGGACTGTGTGCTAGGCTTGGGATTGAATACACTTGATTTTCAAGCTTAGAACCTTGCATATATAATGTATATATTTCTTTTTCATACTATGAGATAATAAACATAACAATAAAAAATGATGATACATTTTTTATGTTTTATATTCTCTATAACATAGACATGAAAATGAATAAATGACCTTATTTGTATCATGTATTGCAGGTCCAGAGACATGCTAACAAAGGATTTATGAGCAGAGTAATCAGAAAAGAGCTTAATGAGCACTATGAAGGTTTTGATACTGACCAAGAGTATCAAGAAGACGATAAAACATATGAAAAATTGATAGAAATGCAATTAGAATAGCGGTGCGTTTTCGATTGCTAACAAAATCAACGGTTTATATTTGATCCTTACACTATCCTTCCACTGCTTAATGGAACGAATATAACTTAATCAAACATTGAGATGGATGACCATTATTTACTTCAGGACTTCATGACTTCCATCCTCTGCAATCTTTCAACCTTATGGAGTACATTTCACTGAGGTAGATAAGACGGTCGATATTTGTTCTTCCATAGATGGAAGATCGTGGCTTGTCCATAGGTTTCAAACAAATTGACGGCCATGAATTGATATGCAGTTGAGTGGATGGTTCTCGTTCACTTCAGGAATTCAATGCTTCAGGACTCAGGTATTTGTAGTCATTCAACTCTTCTGGAGTAAATTCCACTGAAGTGCTTATTAGCACTTTCTTCTTGATAACCTCCAGAAGTCCAGGAGCTAGGATCGTGGGATTAGCCATTCCAAGAGTTTCATCGAATGATCATGATTCATCCTAGAGGATCTTAGATCAATGGTTAGCATTGACTTCAGCCTTCGACGCTTCAGGTAGTTGTTGGTTTCCCCTAAATAAAAACCTTCCGGAGTGACGCAACTTGCTAACGTCACTACTGACTTGGCACTAGCTGAGTGGTTACCATGTGTCACTTAGATTTTTTACTTGTGTGTACCTAAAATGCCAACTGGACCTTGACACTTGTTACTATTTGATTGTGTCACATGTCCTTCTTGACGTTGTCTTTACTGACGTGAATTTCTTGATGTGTCACATGTCCTCCACCTGGATATAACAGTCGTAGGTTCACCTGAATCCTTGATCCAACGATTGTGATCAATTCTAGATCAATGGTCTAGATTTATTTTATCCTTCGGGACTTTGAGTTATTCGCTCAACACTATCCAACGATTGTTAGTATTTCAGTTGTTCGTGACTCCGAGGCTCCAAGGTTCCCGGGTAGTGGAACCGATGCCAACCATATATTTATTGGCAGGTGAAAATCGATGGTAGATGTCTATTTCAGAACCAAAAATTGCATGATCGTTAACTCCAACCCTTGCATCCCGCAATGGTTCCCCGTCGTTGATCTTCCCTTACTAATATTCGACGGACAGGATTTAATAAGGTGTTGATCTGAAGGTATTCCTCTGTAACTCCCAGATTTGACGGTCCTGGTTTGTCTCAAAATATACATCAGTGGACAAGATTATCCCTCGATTCTTTTGTAGTTTTACTATGGGGATTTCAATCCTCATCGCGTTTATGCAATGCGCTTTCCCTTTTGAGATTTTTGGTAGATTCCTCTGCATGTTATTCATAACAACTCATAATCACTGCAATGGACTTTCCCTTCTCATATTTTTGGTTTTGTACTTGGATTCTAACTGATCGAGATCATTGATCTGTTGGGAATTCGATCCCGATAGTGTTTTTGCATTGCGTTGATCTCATGAAATATAATACATTGCCTCTCCTGAGATTTAGGTAGATTCATATGCATGTTTTTCATAATAAATCATCATCACATCATAATGACATCGACTGTTGACATCAATGACAACACATCAATGAAAATATGTACAACAATCTCCCCCTTTGGCATTGATGGCAACCTTTTTCTTTTTGAAATTTTTTCCCTTATCAATTTCCTCCCCCTTTGACAACAATGGCAGAGGGGATCTTTCGTCGCTCCCCCTGTGGAAATGATCCCCCTGAACATGTGCCCCTTATGATACTATTTTATGGTTTTTAATGAGGTTTTTGAATTACTCCTAATTTCTGTCAAATATTTTCAAAAGTACTCTTGGGAAAAGGTTTTTTTTAAATGTCTGCAATATGTTCTTTGTTGTCTACATACACTATTTTAACTAATTTTTGGGTAACCTGCTCTCTTAGGAAATGGTATTTAATTGGGATGTGTTTGGTTTTAGAATGAATGACGGTATTTTTTAAGATACTTATGGAACTAATGTTATCAAAGTTAATAGTAATGGGATTATTATATCTTATTTGTAGGTACTCTAAAGTTTTCTTCATCCAAAGAACTTGTGTGTCACGGGATGTAGCAAGAATGTATTCTGCCTCTGTTGTAGAGAGTGTAGTGGATGTTTGTTTATTTATTAACCATGCTACCAGACTTTTTCCTAAGAAAAATGCTTCTCCACTGGTGCTTTTCCTATCATCTACGGTACCAGCCCAATCTACATCAGTATATGTAGGTAGATTGAAGTCTTTATCTTTTGGGTACCATAATCCAAGTTCTACGGTGCCTTTAAGGTATCTGAATATTCTTTTTACTCCTTTTAAGTGAGTTTCTTTAGGTGCATATGTAAATCTCCCCACTAGTCGTACAAACTGCATGATGTTAGGTCTTGTTTTTGTTGAATAGAGAAAACTTCCAACCATTGATCTATATATCATTTGGTCCACTTTTGGTGAGTCATCTTCTAGGCTTAGTTTACATCCAATGAGCATGGGAGTACTCATAGGTTTATTGTCTTCCATTTGAAATTTCTTCCACATTTCCTTGATATATTTGGTTTTGGAAAAAAATATTCCACTTTCTGTTTGATTTACTTGTAAACCTAAGAAAAATGACAGTTCTCCCAGCATAGACATTTCAAACTCTTCTTGCATTTTGGTTGCAAATTTTCTTCTTAGTGTAGTAAGATTACTCCCAAATATGATGTCTACATATACCACCACAAATATCATGTTTTGATCCTCAATTTTGATTTATAGGTTGTTGTTAGTAGTCCCTCGCTTATATCCTTGTTTTTGTAGGTACTGATCAAGCCTAGAGAACCAGTCTCTGGGGGCTTGTTTAAGACCATACATGGCCTTTTTCAGCTTACACACATAGTCCTAATTTTATGATAACATGAATCCTTCTCGTTGCTCAATATATAATTCTTATTCTAGTGTTCCATTAAGGTATGATGACTTGACATCCATCTAATAGATTTTAAAATTTCTGAAGCATGCAAATGCCAGGGACATTTTGATGGCCTCAAGTGTTGCTACTAGAGTGAAAGTCTCTTCAAAATCAATACATTCTACATGGGAATATCCTTTTCAAACTAATTTGTCTTTTTTCTCTATAATATCCCCATTTTGATTTAGTTTGTTCTTGAAGATCCAATTGGTTCCTATCACATTCTTGTCCTTGGGTCTTGGAACTAGTTCCCAAGTCTGATTATTCTCTATTTGGTCTAGTTCTTCATTCATTGATTTGATCCAATATTTACTTTTGATAGCTTCATTAACTGACTTAGGTTCTATTAGGGATACCATTCCTTTTTCTGATTCAAAATCAAGTTTCCTTCTTGTTTCCACTCCTGCACTTTTATCTCCAATAATCTGGCTTTCAAGATGATTCTTTTGAACTCTTTTTGATAGAGCTCTTGGCAAGGGCATTTCTTCATTGTCTTCTTCATAATTATGTGGTTAATTTTATCTTGTTTCATTATTATTATCTTCTTTCCGAGAGTCTACATCATCATCTTCCAGCAGAGATCTTACATCATCATCTTCTTGCTGATATTTTTTATCAATGCCTTAGGATATGCTCTTTTTTAGATCATATATCTTTACATTGGCACTTTCCACTATCGTTAGTAGTCTAAGATTATAACATCTGTATACTTTCTTATTAGATGAATATTCTAAGAATATTCCTTCACCATATCTTGGATCAAACTTTCTTAGGTTATCTTCATCATTCTTTATGTAACATTTTCTTCCAAAAGTTCTAAAGTGTTTTATAGATGTTGGTTTTCCAAACCATAGTTCATAAGGGGTTTTGTCATGGTTGGGTCTCAACTGATATCTATTAAGTATGTGGACTACTGTGTAGATTTCATCTCTCCAGAATTTGTCTGGAAACCTGGCTTCATTTAGCATGGTTCTTGCAACTTCTTGAACTATTTTGTTTTTCCTTTCTACCACTCCATTATGTTGCGGAGTCTTGGGAGATGAAAATTGTCTTTTGATACCATGATTTTCACAGAATTGAATGAAATATTTAGAGATGAATTCTCCTCCATTGTCTGATCTCAAACATTTAATTTTGATATCTCTTTCATTTTCTACAAGGGATTTGTATATTTTAAATTTCTCAAAGGCTTCTGATTTTTATTTTAGAAAGAATACCAAGGTCAATCTTGTGTAATCATCAATAGTCAACATAAACTATTTTTCACCATAAATAATTTTTTTTATGGTTAGTCCACATATATCTGTTTGAATAAGCTCTAATGGTTTTTTTTGTGGAATGCTCTTTTGTTTTGAACCTTACTCATGTTTGCTTTCCTATTTGACAATGTTTACAAATAGAATCTGAAGGCTTAATCACTTTTGGCATGTCCCTAACTACCTTTATTTCATTGGCTTTGATTTGTCAAAGCTTAAATGTCCCAACCTTCTATTCCATATCCCTATTTCATCTACTTGGATAAAAAACTATACGATTGTATTGTCCATAAGCTTTTCAGTGTACTTATTTATGTCCAAAACTATTGCAAGAATAACAATATCCAATAAATATATATTTAGGGGGATTCTTTCTGATGATTGTATTTTTATTGTAATCTTTTACCCTAGTAGGGAGTATTGATTTATGTTTATGTGTAATAGTTTTCAATGGTATCATCTTTGCCTTATTATCTTCTTTTATTTACGAGTTTTTCAGAGCATCTATGTAACTGATTGGTTTCTTGATAGATCCTTGTGATGTAGAAGTTGAGTATTGAGTGTATCCCAAACCGGTCTTGTTGTTTGGTGACCTTTCACTACTGATAATTTCATCCATTATCTTTGAAATATTTCCAAATTGTGATCCCTTCTTTTCTTTCTCAATTTCAATTTTTAGTAGCTTAATCTCAGCTTCTAGTTTCTTACATACTTGTTTTTTTTCGTTAAGTTGTTGTAAAATGAATTCTTCAATTTTATTATCTTCTAGGAGCTGGGAATTCAAATCAATGATGTTTTGTTCTCACTCCTTGATGGTTTTCTCTCTTGATTTAGTAGCTTCTTTAATCTCTAGAAGCTCTTCCCTTAGTACCCTGTTTTGTTTTTTAGTTTTTCTTAGTTCTTCAATTACACTAAGGATTTCTTCTTCGAATTTCACTTCTTCTTGATCTTCTGAATGCTTATCATCTTGAGTTCTTATTCCCATAAATAGAAGCTATGTTTCGTCTTCTTGATTTTCTTCTGATAAGCTATTGTCTTCTTGGGTAAAGAACGTTTTATTTTTCTTGTAGACCTTCTTTTTATTATTATTGTTGTTTTTCTTCTGATTTTTTAAGGTTTTTTCGTCATGAATTTCCTCTTGCTTAGAATAGGGACATTTATTGACAAAGTGTCCAATTTTTCCACTGTTGAAACATATTAGAGGAATCTTTCCTTTGTATTTCCTTGTCCCTTTCTTGAGTTTCTTTATGAATTTGGCAGTTTCCTCATCAGATATAAGTGATAACACATCATTTGTCTTTTTCTCCGAGTTCATATTTGTTTTAGATGCTTTAAAGGTTGTTTCTATTTTTTATAATTTATCATTCCCTATTCTCATTTCATATGCTGTAAAAATTCCATGAAGTTGATAAATTGTGAGTGTGTCAAAATCAGGCCTATCTTCAATTATAGAAATCCTGGCATCATATCTCATAGGTAATGACCTTAGTATATTTTGCAAAATAGGTTTATCTGTAAGTTATTCTCCTGCTACTCTAATTGAATTAACCACTTCATATACCCTATGAAGGTATTCAACAATGTTCTCCTCTTCTTTCATTTTCAGATTTTCAAACTGAGTTCTATAGGTCTGTGGTTTGGCTTCCCTGAATTTTCTATCTCCTTCATATACGACCTCCAATTTGTCACATATTTCTTTGGCTAGCTTACAATGCATAAACTTCACACATATGGAATTTGTCAACCCTCCTAGAATTGCATTAACTGCTCTTTAGTTGTCATTACAGATTTTCTTTACTGCAACATCTTTGGGTGGACTAGTTGGTGCAGTGTAACCATCTACAAAAAATTTCCAGATATCCGAGAGCCAATAGGAAGTTTTTCATTCTTATTTTTTATAGAGCATAACCACCTCCATTGAACAATGGTTCTTTGTTGTTATACATTACCTCTTGTTGATCCATTTTCAAGATCTACCTTCCAGTTGTTTAGACTGTGTTGAAGGCACCTGATATGATACCAGTTATTGGAATANTTATTTCCCTTTTTCAAAAATTAGCAGTTACTTCTATATTTTTTTAATTACCACAATAGATCAGTGATGGACTTGTTTGTAAAATCAATTATATAAATATAGTTAATAGGAATTACAAGGATTTTTATGAAGAATAGTGAAGGACACCAATCCTTTTTAGAGCACCAAATCTAGTAGACACAAATCCCATTCTTCAGGGAACCAACCCTATGCAACACCAAATCCATTGTTTTTAGGGCACCGGCTCCCTTGTTTTCAGGGAACCAACCCTAGGAAGAAACAAATCCATTATCTTTAGGGCACCAACCCCAGGAAGCACCAAATCCCTTAAATTACACTTAATTAGTAAAGAATGTGAATCCTTCTGTGATCCTCCCTTCCACCATCACTTCATAAGAATCATCGATTCTTCTTCTTGGACTTTGTTGCTATTTTGATTTTTTGATATGGACTACAGATACACTTTATTCTCACCATTCTTTCTCATTTATATACTCTTCCAATTGGTGTGAGCTATGAAGCATTGTCTCCCTTTGTTTGGACCATCTCACCTCTTCATTTTAAATTAAGAATAATCTGTATTATTATTCAAACATTATTGTGAAAGATTTTAATTCAGTGAGAATTCTTTTCATAAATTGATCACATGTATGGATCGATTTCTTTTAACTTGATTCCAAGTCTCTGCAAATATTGCAGAAATCGAATCCTGCATAGGAAATTCCTTCAAACCATTTACATGTGACCATATTCAAAAAAACACGGGCTTATTAATTAATCTATTTACCCAGCGCCTCATGGATTATGTGTTTGTAACCCATGACTGGGGGTTTGGAACCTAGTCCTTCGGTACTTCGGCCTTCGAGAGATTTCTCTCTCATCCAATCTTCTGAGTTTCAACTCCTCGAAGTAGTTACCTCTCACAAGGATTGATCTAATGGTTAGCATGATTCCTGGAACCAAATCAACGGTTTAGATTTGATATTTAGACTATCCTTCCACTGCTTAATCTAACAACTATGACTTAATCAAACATTGAGATGGAAGACCATTATTTACTTTGGGAGTTTGGGACTTCTAGCCTCTGCAATATTTCGACCTTCCAAAGTACATTTCATCGAAGTAGATCAAACAAACGATATTTTTTCTTCCGTAGATGGATGATCCTGTCTTGCATAGAGGTTTCAAACAAATCGACATCCATGACTTGATCTATATTTGAGTGGAAAATTCTCGTTCACTTCAGGAATTCGATGCTTCAGAACTCCGATCTTTGTAGTCATTCAACTCTTCTGGAGTAAATTATTCCTAAATTATTATTAACACTTTCTTCTTGATAACCTCCACAAGTCGAGAAGCTAAGACAGTGGGCTTAACCATTCCAAGTGTTTGATCTAATGGTCATGATTCATCCTGGAGGATCTCAGATCCATCATTAGCATTGACTTTGGACATCGCCACTTTAGGTAGTTGTTGGTTTCCCCCGAAGGACAAACTCTCAGAGTGACGTAACTTTCTGACATCATTTCTGACTTGCCATTGGTTTAGTGGCTTCCACGTGTCACTTATATTTGTGACGTACGTGTACCTAAAATTCTAACTGGACCTTGACACTTGTCATCATTTGATTACGCCATGTGTCCTTGCTGGCATGGTATTTACTGACATGGATTACCTTATGTGTCACATGTCCTCCTTGTGGATCTAACGATTGTAGGTTCATATGGATCCTTGATCCAACAAATGTGATCAGTTCTAGATCAACGATCTAGATTCATTTAGACCTTAGGGACTTTGGGTTATTCACTCCCACTTCACAATTCTCCCTAAGTGAGATTCCCCCACTAAACCTCGAGTAACTTGAATTCATATAACGATCCATCTTTGAAGTGAAAATATTAAAATGATCCAATGGTTGTTGGGATTTTATCTATTCATGATCTCACGAATCCTTGATCCAACGACTGCGATTATTACTATATCAATGGTCTAGATTCATTTCGTCCTTTGGGACTTTGTGTTATTCATTCTGAATTCTCAATTATCCCGAACTGAGAGTCCCCGACTAAACCTCAAGTAACTTGAATTCATGTAATGATCCATCTTTGACGTGAAAATCTCAACACGATCCAACGGTTGTTGGGATTTTGGTTATTCAGGATCTCCTGAATCCTTGATACAATGACTGTGATCATTTCTAGATCAATGGTCTAGATTCATTTCGGCCTTTAGGACTTTGGGTTATTCGTTCCCATTTCTCAATTCTCCTAAAGTGAGATTCATTGACTAAACCTAGAGTAACTTGACTTCATATAATGATCCATATTTGACGCAAAAATATCAACATGATCCAACGATTGTTAGGATTTTGGTTGTTCGTGACTTCGAGGCTCCGGGGTTCTATGTTAGAGGAACCGATGCAAACTGTAGATATATTGGCAAATGACAATCGACGACTGATGTCTAATTAGGAAATGAAACTTGCATGATCGTTAACTCTAACCCTTTCATCCCACAATGGTTCCCCGCCATTGATCTGCCCTTACTGAGATCTGACGATCAGGACTTAATCGGATGTTGATCCGAAGATATTCCTTTTTAACTCCCAGATCTGACGGTGCTAGTTTGTCTTGAAATAGACATCAATGGACAAGATTATCCCTCGATTCTTTTGTAGTTTTACTCTGGGGATTTCAATCATGATCTCATTTATGCAATGCATTTTCCCTTCTGAGAATTTTGGTAGATTCCTTTGCATGTTGTTCATAACAACTCATCATCACTACAATGCACTTTCCATTCTGTTTTTTTTTTGTTTTGTACTCAGATTATAACTAATCGATATCATTTATCTATTGGGAATTCAATCCCGATGGTGTTTCTACATTGTGTTGATCTCGTGAAATCTAATACACTACCTCTCTCGAGCTTTAGGTAGATTTCTCTACATGTTGTTCATAACAACTCATCATCACATCATAATGACATCGAATGTTGACATCAATGACAACAAATCAATGAAAATATGTCCAACAATATCCTCCTTCTAATTGCAGCTAGAGAATTGGGAAGTTGGTTCTTCCAATGAATGTATTCATTGATATATATAAGAAAACATTTCATGGTTTTATCTCATTTTGGTTTCCACGTAAACTATGGTGTACTATGTATTTGATGTGACGTTACTTATGATTATATGCTCATGATATATTGAATGCAATCATAGATGATACATTGATGATATAATGTTGATAAGTTGAAGTTTGTATATTGTAGTTAAAAGTGGTAAAAGTGGTCATATTGATTCACCCCCTCCTTCTCAGTATTCCAGTAGATCCTACTACCCATAGAATCATCATTAATAGATATGAAATGTTTGATTAATCTCCTCTCATAAAATCATACATAGTAAAATATGAAGGGTACAAAGTTCTATCACTCCGTAAATCTATTAGGCTGACAAACAGACGATGAAGGTAACTTTTTCAACCAACTTTGAGACCCGAAACTATCCTTTTGGATCTGGAGAGGGATCTCTCAAAAATAGTGTGGTCTCCACATAGGATATGACTTTGAAAATGATGGCTAGATTTAACAGCTATGATAAAGGGGGTTCTGGTTATATTGGCATAGAAAAGTAAGACTTGGGTATGGGGTCGATATGAGGAAAAGACGGTACAAACGACTCAGTGACTAGATTTGAGAGGATAAGGATAGGTGAGCAATAACCTTCAGTGTAAACCACAATGTGTGACAGGATAAAACATGAGAAGAAACTCAAGAGCACCACTATGTATGAATTCAGAGTTAGCTTGAGAGGAAAATATTTTGTCTAAGTGGCGTGAACAAGGGGCATTGTACAACGAATCTGTAGGTTCGATAATTCATTCTGAAATAGATAGAAAAGATATGGAATAAACATAACAGGAAAGAACATACACAAAGAAAGAATCACAATACATCCAACTATCACAACTTGAATCCTTTCACCAAATCATAGGACCTTTGCATTAAATTCCGGTAAAAACTTCATATTACATACAATAGCTATCGTCTACAAAATTTGCCAACCAACCTGGCTTACATCGAAAATATGAAATATATAAACGAGGGTGTCACTTGGGCTTCACTACTTTCTAATTGTTAACCCTAAACTAGAAAAAATGTGCCACATGCGCCAGAGACTCTTCGCATGGTACTATACAAAAATAGGCAATAATCATGCCTGTCCACTAACGACTATGTTCAGGTTCACCACGGGGTCTGATTGTCGATCAAAATCCTATGTGGGGAAAACTCTTTTGTTGTATATCTTGATATGGTCTCCTAGTGAATAGGTGTCTGTTAAAATCTTGTTGTCTGCAATGTTGGCTTCACCTTCTATTGTGCGCCCATTTGCTGGAGAACTGTTCGCAGTAAACAATTGTTCGATTCTCGTGATCGTTATCAAAATGGTAGGATAATTTAGAGGACACATATCACTCAATACTTCCATGAATAAAATTTCTTCCATTAGAATTTCTCTTTTTGTGCACTGGCAAGAGCCACGTAGATCTCCTTTCCGGCTGCTTCGCATGACTTTCTTCTTCCAACATTTGTGCCTCTCGCAGTTGGAAAATAACATTTTGCGCCTCTCTAATCTTCCTTTTCATCCATGCCATGTTCCCTCTGTGACTCTATGCAGCTGATGCTTCCACGATCTTTGTCACTAGTTGTCTCCTTAATTCCATGTTCTCCTGATAGAGCTCGACAATAGCCAACTTTTCTTGTTTCAACTATTGATATGGCTCTTCCTCATTTTCTCCTATGACGCTTAATTTCCTTGCTTAGTCCCTGCCTTCGTGACTCGATTTCCCAGCAGGTTCTAGCCAGATGGCTAGTCTGAGTAGTCCTTCAACTATCAATCCGACATGTGGTTTTTCTGCAATTTAATCCTTCATGATCTCCTCATTATTTATTGGCGTGCCTCTCCTTCAAGGTAGTTTTTGTTGGGAGGAGGGGGTTCTTGTTGTCTTCTTTTCCTATATTAATTTCTCTTCTTCGACTATTTCACGACTTGATCTAGTCTTTTCTGCAGGTGAAAGAATGGTTCCTTCCACGTCTTTGGGAATAGTTGTCGTGGGTGAGAAAGAATTCCAGTCTCTTTGGGGTTCGGAGTTCGTAGTTATACCGCTCCATGCACCTTTTCCTACGCTCTGATAAGACTCCATGGTGCAACCAAGGTATACTCTACACATAGTGTATTGAATGAATGCACAGGGGGAGTGCTTCTGAACCAACTAGATTGGCAAGGGGAAACTATGAAAAGAGCTTAGGCCTAGTTCTATGACTGGAGGGCACACCGAGCATATGAGATTTATAACGAATCGTCCAAGAGAGGAAATCATGTTGGAAGGTAGGGAATTTATGGTGACGACATGTTTCAAGTCGAATTGCAGGTTGTCCATGGAAAATCCCCGCATGTAGAATGTAGGTGATAAGGTTTGTTGGGCATGTATAATACAAACGTCACGATTTTTCATTCCCTCAACCTCCATGATTAACTGATAATAAATGTTGCACTTGCAAACACGACCTCTATTAACCACTTGACCCGACCCAAGCATGTAGAGACTATTTTCTTAATGATATTTGACTCTCTAGAAAAGACACATACATACCACGTGTACGATTTTCGACTCTGACACCCCTTCTCATTTCCAAGGGACAACCGACCATTTGCTGACTTCAACCTCCCTGTGCTACGTACCTGAATTCACATGTTTGGATGCATGGGTCATAACATGACTCAAAACTGACTCTAAATGGAAAGAAAAATGGCGGTGCTAACAACTAGCTCCAATGGGGATGCTATCATCCTTGTGAGGTAGAAAAGAACAATAGACCAAGTGCCTGACCATTGGGATTTATTTGACCTCTAGACACTAAGAAATATAAGTGACGGACAAAAAACAAACTAGACTCATTGACACAGCTTCTAAGACTTCAGCATAAACTTAGGGCCTTCACTTCAAGCTTCAATTTTCTGCTGACCTACTAACTCGACGCAAAAATAAAACGACTATTTACAATGGAAAATGACTTAAATGGACTTTATTTAATTAGGTAACATTTGAGGAACCTATTTTTTACCGTCCCCCAACCAACAAACTCTCCATCTAGTCCTTCCAGGAAATAATCATTGTCTCCGCTGTATGTGCTGATTTTGTACAGCCCTATCCCATTTCTCGCATCCCATATCAGCACCAGATCTCCTACCTAAAAATATTCCTTCTTGGTATGTTTGTCGAAATCTTTCTTTATCCTCTCCTAATGGAGTTGATATCGATTATACACCTACTCCCTCGCCTGCTGCGTGTGAATCAATTGGTTTATCCTCCTCTACGCATCATTTGGCCTGACCTCCTGCTCTTGCAACAACTTCATGATGGGCATTCCTAACGCAGTAGGGAATATTTCTTCTATGTCATAAACGATCTGGAAAGGTGACATTGATATGGAATTTTTGGTGGTAATCTGATCTGCCCATAGCGCATGGATAAGCTTCTTATGTCAGGCTCTCTTGTTGTCTTGCAAGAGCCTTTTGATGATCCTATTCATGCTCTTATTTGAGGATTCTTCCAACCCATTCCCTTGTGGATAATATGTCATGGAATGTCCCAGGGTTATGTTATAATCCTGACAAAACTTATCCATATTTTTAGACTTGAATGCGGCCGCATTATCTGTTATGATCTTAACAGAACACTCGAACCTTGACAAGATGTTTGTCTCCAGGAACTGTATGATGACCGCGTCGGTATCTTGCTTTGTGGGGATTGCCTCAATCAACTTCGTAAAATAATTGGTGACCATGAGAATCCACTTATGCTGCGCAGAGGATGGTGGGTTTATCTCTTCTATGAGATCTAGGCCCCACTGCATGAAAAGCGCTTCGACTAAGATTGTCTTTAACAACAGGGACTGTATATTTCTCCTTCCATTGAAAATATGGCACTCGTGGCAGCTGAAGACCTCTTTATATACGTCAGCAAAAAAATTCAGCCAGTAATAACCTACCCTCAGGATATTGTATGCAATGGTCTTCCAATAGTGGTTCCCTCCGCAGTCGCCTCTCTGAAATTTTTGTATGGCTCGTTTCGCGTCGTCATCCAACAAACAACTTAACAATATTTCTCTGGGATCTTTCCAATACAGTGAATTGTCCAAGATGCAGAACATAACTTCTTTAAGCTTGTGGAATCTTGCCTTAGTATTACTCATGCCTAGAGGGGCCTAGAGATTCTCCAATACATATATGATGTTTGCATACCATGGCGAATCAATGAAACATTGATGCATCTACGCATATTTTTCTTCTTGAGGGCATTCCGACAGATCGACAATGAAGTTCATTCCTACAGCGTCACAGTCTAACTGCTCCATCAACTTCGCGAGGCCCTGACCTTTGACCAACTTTGTCGGCTTGATCTCAATATTGTATTCTAACATGGATGCTATCCACTTTCCTCTCCTTCCTTCCAAGTCAGGCTGAGTCAAGATGTCCTTTACTGAATTGTTGGGCACGTAGGTGATGACATGGGAGTGTAATATGTATGTCCTGAATTCCTTCAAAGATTTTACTAAGACATATGCCTGCTTTTCCATAATATTTCACTTTAGGGGAGTGTCGCATAGTGTCCGACTGATGTAGGCTATGGGTTTCTCGAAATCATGTTCGTCCTTCTACAACAGTACGTTGACAATATTTTGTTCTAAGGAAAATGAAAAAATGAGGAAATATTTTGTAAAGTACAAGCTCACTAGCACAGGGGCTTTAGTCAGAGCCATTTTGATATCTTCGAAAGACTTCTTGGCCTCCAGGTTCCACTTAATCTTGTTTCCCTTCCTGAGCATGAAGGTTATATGTTTTATGATTTCCTCTAGGTTTGGGATGAATCTCCTCAAAAAGTTCACCTTGCCCGAGAAATATTGTACCTCCTTTTTATTGTGCAGGGTGTCGATCTTCAAGATCCCTTCAACACTGTTGGGGTCTATTTTAATTCCTTATTTGGAAATGATGTGCCCTAAAATCTTTCCTTTCTCCACTGCGAAATGATATTTCTTTGGATTTAGTGATATGCTGAAATTTTTGCACTTCTGGAAAACCCTCTTCGGGTGGTCGAGATGTTGTTTGTCAGAGGCAAAATATACTATAATGTTGTCCAAATAAATCACGATGAGTTTATCCTTCTCATTAGTAAACGTGATGTACATTTCCCTTTGAAAGGTGGCATCAACGTTCATCAGGTTGAACGACATCTTAGTGTACATGAACGTTCCTCATGGAGTGGTGAAGGTTGTCTTCTCTCTGTTGTCCGAGCGGACCATGATTTAGTTATATCATGAGAAACTATCCAGCATGGACATCTTCTGAGATCCCACTACCTTTTGCAAGATTTAGTCCATTTTGGGAAGGGGGTAGTGGTCTTTGAGATACACCTTATTTAAATTTTGGAATTCTACACACAGTCTAATTTCATCACTTTTCTTTCGTACAGGTAGTAGGTTAGCTACCCACTTCGAGAATCTTAAGGAAACAATAATTTTGGCATCGAAAAGATTCTTTAACTCTTTCTCAATCAATGGTAGTAATAGGGGATTTATCCATCTTAGCTTCTGTTTGAAAGGCTTCTGATCTTCCTTGAGAGGGATAACATGTTGGATCACCTTCGTGTCATACACTTTTAGATCATCGTAGCTCCACGCAAAGATGTCTGGGAAATCCTTCATGATATTTACATAATACCTCTGAACCTTTGGACTGAGTGTCTTTGATAATTTTTCCATCTTCGGATCTGCCTCAGTCTTGATGTTGCAGTCTTCCACGTCTTCTTCGCTTGCGGCGATCCTGGGGTTCTTAGCCACATCATTTTTTTCAAACAGATTTTCTAGGGGAACCAACCCCTTTGGAATAATATTTTTCTTTAGTTGTATTATATCCCTTCCCACGATCTTCTTTTGGAAATGGTTTTCATTACTGTGCACATATATGCCCTCATCTTCGTCATCGTAGTATTCCCCATCGATGTTTGTGTTAGCGAACTTGTCTCTCATAAGGAGGAATCTTTCCACATGTTTTTTCATTGTTAAACACCTGTTAGTGTTTGATGTTGTCAGGTATTTTCAGCTTATGCTTTACCTCGATTTCATATCTTTTATTTGGAAGAATGGGAATCTTGAAAATCAAGGCCAAGGTGGCCAACGCGCCGACGATCTGATTTTGTTCTCTAGGGATAACAATCAGGTCATACTCCGAAAATCCTTCGAGAAGGTCCAAAGAAAAGTTTGTGTACGCCCGTAGTCTGGGGTGTTTAGTATGATACACACCCTTCAACTAATTTATGATTAGCTCAGAATCTCCATGCACTTCTATCCTCTACACGTCTAGCTCTTTCAAAACTTGTAAGCCCAAGATTAATGCTTCATACTTGGCCATGTTGTTAGTGCATTCAAACGCGAGCTTGTATGAATGCAACTTTGTGATTGGTTTAGGGGAGCTCACCCATATACCAACCCCAACTCCTTCTCGGTTGATTGCATCATCAAAACTCATGTTCCACACCCCATATTTCGTGTGGTCTTCTGGGTCGGTGCACTCTATTGTTTCCTGCGTGGTTTCCTCGTTAGTTGTTGTGATGGTCGTCGAACCTTCTTCTCCGAAGCTAAAGTCATTGTAGAATATAGACAAACCAACTTCAGTGTTGACGACGTATATAGGATGATTGCGGGGCTGTGTCTTGATGCTTACCATGTACTTCAGAAACACTTCTCTATACAGCCTTTTGTCATGGCCAAAAACAGGGATGGTGGCTTACATCATATCCATCTTCAACATGCCCTTCAACTTCGCAGCCCACAATCTTGAGAGGAACATGCTGAGCTTTGGGGGTATGTCTGCGATGACTATGTACATGACCATGTTGTTTGGGGGGATTTGAGCCAATGATACAACCGAGTATTTGATAAGACCCAAACATTTGACTTTCCTTGAATCAAAGGAGAAAATGTCCTTGTATGGCCTAGTGACTTCTAAACCCAGCTCGTCCATGATCACCTTTGGCATGAGATTGTGTGATGGGCCATAATCAAGCATGACATTATGCATGGTTAAATAATGGATCCTTATACTGACATAGAAAGGAGGGACATCCTCGTCATCGCTTGTCTCTTCAACACGCAGACCAAACAAGATGGCGGGGTGGTCATCTCGAATATTTAGAGTATTGGGGGTCCCTCCCATTTTCAACATTTAAATGGTTTGTTCCCGATACTCACCCTTTCTAATAATCTCATTGAAAGGGACACAAATTTTGATCTTGGCCATTTCATGTTCAAAATTGAAAGGGGAACATGTTTTTTCTACCTCTTTTTCGCTCGTCTCCCAGCTTGTCTCCAAGGCTTTCTTGAGGAGTTCCTCCTTTGACTTCACCTTATCGGTTGAATCCTTGGCTACACTGTCTAGTCTCAGTTAGCTTGTGGAAGGTGTATTTATTGTAGGATTATTTACGGAGTTCGTTTTTTGTGGCTTAGCAGGTACATATTTTCTCCAGAGGTTGTACGTTTTCTGGAACTGCATGATGGCATTTTGATAACCTTTCCTGAATTCTTCCATCTCCCAAGACGATGCATCGTCTATTTTGAGTATCATACCATCGTCGGTTTCCAGCCCAAAGTCTTCATTTTGGCTTATAGATCGATCATTCTCGGTCTTTGTCAAGAACACGTGTGGGTTTTTGTCATCACAACAATGCATCTCGTCGTCGAAAGTCTGGTCGAAATCCTTGTCTACATAGTGGTTCTAGAAAGGATTTCTTGTCTCCTGGTCACCTGGGTCCCGCTACTTGATTTAAGGAATCTAACCCCTCCAGAGATTCTGATTTCTGGGCTGTGGGTTGTTGTGTTCTCGTGCTGCAGGCCTGTTTCCCATGGAAATTCTCTCCATCAACTTTTCCATGGTCTTCATCATCATGTCGAATTTGTCATCTGAGGACCATGACATCAACGCATGTGCATCTCCCTAGGGTCTCTTGTCGCGCTGACTGAACCTCGGTTTGATTTTCCCTAATTCCATCATGTTCACTTCAACCTCGACAGTGTTACTCCTTATGGCATCTAGACTCACCAATCTTCTTTCTCTTAGAAGCAGAGAAAAGTCACTGTCAAATGAATCCACGTACCACAACTGCACAACACAAGGAGGGGGATTTACATCCGCAGGGATGGAGTTGTACACCATCAAGAAATGAGCAGAGAATTATTGCACCATCTCCTCCGGTGCTTTCTTCATATTATTGTATAGTGTTAGTAGCTGCAAAGGTTTTTTCTTATCCCCCCATTTGTTTAGGAAAGACCTTTCAAATGATGCAAAGTCCTGAATGCTCATAGGCAAGAGGGATCTGAACCACTTTCTTACATCTCCCAAAAGGATTTGTGCAAAAAGCCTCATTTTTGCATTTGCGTAGTCTACCTCCTCCAGGTCGACAAAGTCGTTAAACCAGTCTAGGTGTCTCTTGGTGGAAACATTTCCCTTACCGTCGTAGAGTCTGATTTTTTTGCTATAATTCTGAGGCAAGTCATGTAACTGGGCTGACAAGATGAGCGGAGCTAATATGGTAGCCATAGCCCTAGTGGGATTCGGATTTTGGGGGATTTTATTTGTCACCAGGGCTTGGAAATTGTTCGGGTCGAAAACACTCTTGTCCAAACTAGTTTCTGACCTAGACCTAAACAAAGTTTGCTCAAAAAGTGCATCAAACTCAAGATCTTCAATGCTCTATGCATTGTCTTTGGGTAAGTACAGACTTCTATCTAGGAAATAAAATGGGTCCAGCGCCTGCTCTCTAGCCTTACGCAAAATATTCTCAGGGTCGCAGACAGGCTCACAAGGGTTTGGGTCAGGATTCACTCTGGTGTAAAATGTCTTTGGAGCCAGGTTTCCTGAGTTGTTCTACTTAGGGCTACTAGTTTGTCTGGAATGGAATCTCCAGGGTAAAGGTTTCAGCCGATACAAGTGTTTGTCCCTATGTTACCCTCAGGGGTCAAATTGTAACGTTTTTCATTCTCCTAGGGAAAATATTTTCAACTTCGTCCCTGGCAGCGACGCTAAAATGTTAGCACTTCGTAAATCTGTTCAACTGACAAATAGACAATGAAGGTAAATTTTTCAACCAACTTTGAGACCCGAAAATAGCCTTTCGTATCTCGATAGGGCTCTCTCAGAAATGGCACGGTCTCCACACAGGATATGACTTTGAAAACAATGGCTAGATTTAACACCTATGATAATGTGGGTTCTGGTTATATTGGCACAAAAAAGTAAGACTTGGGCTATAGGGTCAATCTGAGGAAAAGACAGGACAAATGATTCAGTGTCTGCATTTGAGAGGATAAGGCTAGGCGAGCAACAACCTTTAGTGTAAACTGTAATATGTGACAGGAGAAAACATAGGAAGCAACTCAAGAGCGTCGATGTGGACAAATTCAGATTTATCTTGAGAGGAAAACGTTTTGTCTAAGTGGTGCGAATAAGGGGTGCAATACAATGAATCCATAGGTTCGATAATTCATTTCGAAATAGACAAAAAAGATATGGAATAAAGATAACATGAAATCACATATGCAAAGAAAGAAGCGCAATACATCCAACTATCACAACTAGAATCTTTTCATCAAATCACACGACCTTTGCATTAAATTCCCGTCAAAACTTCTGATTACATACAATAGCTATCGTCTACCAAATTTTCTAACCAACCTGGATTACATCAAAAAGATAAAATATATAAACGAGGGCGCCGCTTGGGCTTCCCTACTTTCTAACTGTTAACCCTAAACTAGAAAACATGCACCACATGTGAAAGAGACTCTTCACATGGTACTATCCAAAAATAAGCAATAATCATGCCTGTCCACTAACAATTGTCTTCAAGTTTTCCACGGGGTCTGATTTTCGGTCATAATCCAATGTGGGGAAAAATGTGTCATTGTATCTCTTGATCGGATATCCTAGTGAACAGGTGTCTGTTAAAATCTTGTTGTCTGCAATGTTGGCTTCGCCTTCTATTATGTGCCCATTTGTTGTAGAACTGTGCACAGTAAACAACTGTTCAATTCTCACGACCGTTATCAAAATGGTAGGTTACTTTAGAGGACATGTATCACTCAAAACTGCCATGAAGAAAATTTCTCCCATTAAACTTTCTCTTTTTGTGCGTTGGCAAGAGCCACGTAGATCTCCTTTTCAGTTGCTTCGCATTCTTTGTGATGCTCTGTGTGCCTTTTTTCTGCCAACCTTTGCGCCTCTCATAGCTGGACAATAATGTTTTGTGCCTCTCTAAGCTGCCTTTTCATCCAGGCCACATCCCCTCCATGACTCTATGCAGCTGATGCTTCTGCGATCTTTGTCACTAGTTGTCACCTTAATTCCCTGTTCTCCTGATAGAGCTCAGAAATAGCCATATTTGATTGTTTCAGCTGTTGAGATGGCACTGGCACTTCCTCATTTTCTCCCACAACATCCACTTTCCTTTCTCTTTCCCCGCCTTCATGGCTCGATTTCCCAACAAGTTCTAGCCGTATGGCGCGTCTGAGTATTCCTTTAGTTATCAATCCGATACACGATTATTCTGCAATTTGAGCCTTCATGATCTCCTCGTTCTTTCTCATCCTTCCCCTCCTCCGAGGCAGTTGTTGTTGGGAGGAGGGGATTCTTGCTGTCTCCTTTTCTTGTATGAATTTATTTTCTTCGGTTGTTCTGTGACTTGATCTGGTCTTTTCTGCAAGTGAAAGAATGGTACCTTCCACATCTTTGGGAATGGTTTTCGCGGGTGAGAAAGAATTCCAGTCTCTTTGGGGTTCAAGCCTCGTAGTTCTTCCACTCCGTGCGCCTTTTCATACACTCTGAGAAGATGCCATGGCACAAACAAGGTTTACTCTGCGCGTAGTGTATTGAACGAATGTGTTAGCACAAGATTGGTTTATGCCTCAACATTGCATAAATCCTTCATTATTCATTTTGGCAAATGAATACAATTGTTATGGGATATTTTGTTTATTTTGGGGATTCATGAGCCAAGAGAGGCTAGAGAAAGTAGGAGTATGCAATTTTTCTATGTATGTTCATTTGTAATCCTGTGGTCATTTTATGATTGTAAGCATTACTGCAATTGGAGACTCATGAGAGCTGTGATTTCAGATTGTAACTCTTGTGTTTATATTTCTTCTTATTTGAATATATTGCATATTTGAGGATCAAAGGTTGTCAATGATTTATGGATCCCTAAGTAGTAGAGGATCTGTTGTATTTTTCCCATCAATCATTGTTTATATTCAGGTATTTGTTGGTTCATTAAATTGAGAGGATCTCTGTTTAGTGAACATTATATCTTATGTTTTCTTTCTTCATTCTTCCACCTATCAACATATAATATTTTTTTTTGTTGAGCAGCTTTTGTGCCTTCGATGAGTAGGATGTTTGTGAATCCATTTCCCATTGGTGTATCCTACTAATCTACAATTTGTAGCCCTCTCTCTTTCTTTATCCATCTTGTTGATCCACCTATTCAAATCCAAAATTATCTTTTACATTCTGATGGGTGTTGAGCTTACACTTTAGCAGTCAAAGTGCGACTTTTAGTGCTAACATAGTTGGCATCATTGTCGGGGATGGATTTGAGCAGATTGAAAATCTCCCTGGGAAGAACGACACTGCACAACTCTAGCTTAGGATGGTGACTGAAGTTGGACACCTTCAATACTGCACATTCACCATGGCGACTCCATTGTTCAGAATCTGTTGGTGACTCCACTGGGGATGAGACAAATTAAATGGCTATGAAGGTTATCCTAGACAGGAGGTTTGCCCCACTCAATTTCTCAGCCATAGATGGTTATCCACATCCTGTTCCTCAAATTAATGAATGGAAACATTTTCTGCCCAGATTTTATGAAGGTGAGGATGACAACCCTTTTGAGCATGTTCATGAATTTCATGCTTTGATGTAGTAGCTTGACATCCATCATGAAGATATATTGATGAAAATGTTGATGTATTCATTGGAAGGCGATGTGAGGAAATGGTATAAAACACTCCCCGCTTCTAGTATTTCCTCTTTGAAGGACTTTCATGATGTTTTTTATTCTAATTGCAAGATAATTTATCCAGTTGAAATAATTTTTGAGAATTGTTGTGAGGGGTATGCATCATATATTCAGGATTAAACAAGTGATTCCTTTAGCAGTGATGATGAAGGGGATGATTGTAGAGAGCTGGACTTAAATGGTGTGTTTCATAATGATTTTCCTAAATTTGAAGAACAAATGCATCATTCATATCAAAATATAGGTCCCCAGGAGAAATATCAATATGGACAATCCATCATTTTCCGTTCTCCTCCTTTTCTCGATTCTTTAATTCAAGAGGTCATATTAGGTTCAGGTTTATTTCATCATGAGAATAATGTTGCAACTTGTCATGAACGACTTCATATCTTACCAATTGTTGTTGTAATCCATCTTATTGTTAATTAACGAGTGTTCCATGATTTGCCAATTTTTGATGACTATGAGGATGTTTTCACTGAACAACCAGCTATCCCAGCTATTGTACTAATCCCCTCAACCATTAATAGTCAAATTGTCATTGATTCACCTTTGTATGATGATTATGAAGATGATTTCCATGAATAGTGTGTTGAAGACCTTATATCATAGAAGTACCCTTCACATCAAAGCAACAATAACTTGTTTCAACCCTCATGTCATATTTTTGTTGCTGAAAAAGAAGGAACATATGATAATCTAATTTTAGAGGGTGAAAAAATGAGAAATTGGGACCATAAGCCAAGCTATGATGAATATCCCTCAGAATCATAAGAGAAGATAGAAGAATGTAGATTCCCAATCACTTCTAATTGTGATGAACCGCCCTATCAACCCCATATTCCTCTTGAAGACACAAGCTCAATTTCATCAAGAAGCCAAGATCAAATGCCATGTGATCATGTGAGAAAGGTTGAAATTAAAGAAAGACAAGAATCACTAAGCCTTTTTTCGAATACACCTCATGACTAGTAGTGGACCAAGTCCATATGCATTGAGGATGAATCAGAAAATCATCAATCCATACAACAACCAAGCACAGTGGAGGAAGGACCTAATGCAATACTTTTCCTTTTTACACAAAGCAATGTCGCAGGGGCAATTATTGATGATTTTTTTCAGGATCCATTTGTATCCTGTCTGCAAGTAGAAAGTGGGCCTAGGCTCATTGATTTCTTCAATGGAAAGTGTATTTCCAAATGTTTCTTTGACGTGACTTCAAGTAAGAATTATCTCTAGTGCTTAAGGAAGCACATTTCAAAGCTTCAAACAGTTGAAAAAATGATGAAATGGCTTCATTGGTTGTTTCATGTAACTTGAATGCTTCATTTTCCAAATAATTAGAGTAGGTGTGTGCAATAAGCTTGCTGAACAAGCATCATTTTCATCATTTTTGTCAGTTTCAGTTTTCATTTGCATTTGGTTTCAGTTGAAGTTCATAGATCAAAGAAGATTGCAGAGGTTAAAGGTTGGGAGCAACCCTAGGATAAGGCACTGAAACTACAAGAGTTCTTAGATAATCATAGGGAGGACTCTATCCCCCATGGAGCCTATGTTAGCACAAGATTGGTTTATGCTTCAGCGTTGCATAAATCCTTCGTTATTCATTTTGGCAAAGGAATACAATTGTTATGGGATATTTTATTTATTTTGGGGATTAATGAGCCAAGAGAGGCTAGAGAGAGTAGGAGTAGGCAGTTTTTTTTTGTATGTTCAATTGTAAGCATGTGGGAATTTTATGATTGTAAGCATTATTTCTATTGGGGACTCATGAGAGCTATGATTTAAGATTGTAACTCTTCTATTTATATTTCTTCTTATTTGAATATATTGCAGATTTCAGGATCAAAGGTTGTCAATGATTTATGGATCCTTAAGGAGAAAAGGATCTGTTGTATTTTTTCCATCAATCATTCTATATATTCAATTATTTGTTGATTCATTAAATTGAGAGGATCTATGTTTAGTGAACATTCTATCTTATGTTTTCTTTCTTCATTCTTCGACCTATCAACATATAATCTTGTTTTATGTTGAGTAGCTTTTGTGCCTTCGATGAGTAGGATGTTTGTGACTCCATTGCCCATTGGTGTAGCCTATTGATCTACAATTTGTATCCCTCTCTCTTTCTTTACCCATCTTGTTGATCCACCTATTCAAAACCCAAATTATCTTTTGCATTCTAATGGGTGTTGAGCTTACACTTTAGCAGTCAAAGTGTGACTTTCAGTGCTAACATAATGTACAGGGGGAGCGCTTCTGAACCAATTGGATTGGAAAGGGGAAACTGTGAAAAGAGCTTAGGCCTATTTCTATGACTGAAGGGCACACCGAGAATATGAGATTTATAACGAATCATCCAAGAGAGTAAATCATGCTGGAAGGAAACGAATTTATGGCGACGAGATGTTTCAAGTCGAATTCTAGGTTGTCCATGGCAAATCCTCGCATGTAGACTGCAAGTGATAAGGTTTGTTGGGCATTTATAATACGAACGCCCTGACTTTTCATTCCCTCATCCCTCATGATGAACTGATAATAACTGTTGCACTTGCCGACGCGACCTCTATTAACCACTTGACCTGACCTAGGCATGTAGAGACTGGTTTCTTAATGAGATTCAACTCTCTGGAAAAGACACATCCATACCACATGTACGATTTCTGACTCTGACACCCCTTCCCATTTCCAAGGGCCAACCGACCATTTGCTGACTTCAACCTCCCAGTGCTACGTACCCGACTTCACATGTTTGGATGCATGGGTCATAATGTGACTAAAAAATGACTCTAAATGATAAGAAATTACAACACACTTTCCCTTTATATACTATGGAATTATTATGCACATCACATGACTATAAGTAAATCATAAATGCATTTTTATTTACACATTTTTTACAACACAATTTGTCCTATGTAATCTAAAATATTTTTAATAAAGTAAAAACATATAATTAAAAAATATCAAATTTAAGTAAATGTAAAATCTAATTTATAACTTTCTAAAACAGTAAATGATAGGAAATTATAACACAATTTCTCTATATATAGTGTATATAATGTAATTATTATGCATATCACTACACCAGAAAAAGTAAACCATAAATGCATTTTTATTTACATATTTTTTTTAAAATTATTATTTGCTTTTTAAAATGATTATTTGCTTTTTAAAATTATTATTTTCTTTTTAAAATTATTATGCATATCACTACACTTTAGCAGTCAAAGTGTGACTTTCAGTGCTAACATAATGTATAGGGGGAGCGCTTCTGAACCAATTGGATTGGAAAGGGGAAACTGTGAAAAGAGCTTAGGCCTAGTTCTATGACTGGAGGGCACACCGAGAATATGAGATTTATAACGAATCATCCAAGAGAGTAAATCATGCTGGAAGGAAACGAATTTATGGCGACGAGATGTTTCAAGTCGAATTCCAGGTTGTCCATGGCAAATCCTCGCATGTAGACTGCAAGTGATAAGGTTTGTTGGGCATTTATAATACGAACGCCCTGACTTTTCATTCCCTCATCCCTCATGATGAACTGATAATAATTGTTACACTTGCCGATGCGACCTCTATTAACCACTTGTCCTGACCTAGGAATGTAGAGACTGGTTTCTTAATGAGATTCAACTCTCCGGAAAAGACACATCCATACCACATGTACGATTTCTGACTCTGACACCCCTTCCCATTTCCAAGGGCCAACCGACCATTTGCTAACTTCAACCTCCCAGTGCTACGTACCTGAATTCACATGTTTGGATGCATGGGTCATAATGTGACTCAAAAATGACTCTAAATGAAAATAAAAATGGTGGCGCTAACACAAAGAATGATTGTTAGCAGAAGGGTATTTAGAAGGTATTGATCTCCATGAAACTTTATGACCAGTTAAGATTTTTTTCATTCATGTTGTATTATCGCTAGTTGTGCTACTTGACCTTGAGTTAGTGTAGCTAGATGTTAAAATAGTTTTACATGGGGTTTTGGATAAGGAGATGTATTTTGGAACAACCAGAAAGGTTAGTTCAAGATCACAACAAAATATTTGTTTGCAAACTCAAGAAGTCATTGTTAGATTTTGGTAGCTCATGGCTACTTTTGCATTACCAACACTCAACATGTAGAAGAGATCGAGCATATTTCTCTCTTAAGTGACTTTATAAAGTGTTTTTATAAAATGACTTTATAAAGTGATTTTATAAAGTCAAGTTGGGCCTTTTATTATTTAATGGGTAAAAAGTGACTTTATGACTTTTGGGTCACTTAAGTGATTTAAGTGAACTCAATGGATGATTAAGTCATGACCCTTGATGTCAAGAGGGAAAGATATAATATTGAGCATTCATATCTATGGAATACCAATGGTTAGGGGAGTTACTAATTAATGAGTATTAAATGGATCTTGAGAAAGAAGAGGGGGGACACCTTTTCAGGAGAATATGGAGAGGAATGTGAAGAGTCATTCATATTCCAAGAGATATCAGGAGAGCTTGAGCTAGAGGAAAGAGTAGGAACAAAGTGGGATTGGAAAAAATTCCAAGGAGTGGAGGAGGAACACATTGCAAGACATATACTTTGTTAAAGGATAGTCTGTATAATACAGATTGAGGAGGTCGTATACCTTGTCTAGAAACATAAATCGAGGTAGTAATTTTAGCAAAGTTTTGTCATGATTTTCTAGGCGCCTAGTCGAGGAAGAATCTGTATAGAAAGGTGCAACAACAATGCACATATTTCAAGAAGGTTTTGTTATCAAGGAGTCTGCATTGTTCAGGTCGTACAACAAAAAAATGAGCAAAAATTCTGTGGTCTTTGGCACATTTTTCGAGGTGATATTGTTGTTGTAATTAATGATGAATTTATTACTGTTGTAAACTAAGAATTTTCCTAAGAGCTCAATAAGAAGAATATCCCCTAGACTGGTTTTCCCCTTGTGGGTTTTTCCAAGGCCATTGCCCAGTAATTCATTGCATAAAATGTGGTCATTTTATCTACTATTGATTTATATTTTCATTGTTATATCTCCATATTTATTAGTCACATGTATTTTTGCTCATGGTTCGAGTCAATGCATGTGGTTCTGTTGGTGTATTGCTGAATAACTATAAGAGGTTGAAATATATTATTGACTAAGTGTTTGAGATTAGATTTTTCAACATGGTATCAAAGTCAGGGGGCTTAGGTTAAACATAAAAAATATTTGGCACTTGGTTTTGAGTGAGTGCAAAGGGGTTTTTCTTGGAATAAGGAAGGTAAATAGGAAGTCTCTTAGTGATATTCCAAGAGCAAGGGACCTTCGGTGAGATGCCAAGGTTGATATCTTTGGTGAGATGTCAAGATTAGGACCTTTGGTGAGATGTTGAGATCAAGGCTTGGATCAAGAAGGAATTTGATTCAAGGAGGTCTCATATAGGTGGATAAAGACTTCCATCTAGAGATCATGCAGGAAACGTAGAAGAGAGATTAGAGGTAGCCTCGAGTTGGCTTCAGAGAAAGTTTGGAGTTGAGTTCCAAAGGGAGTCTGGAGTTTGGATTAGTGTCAATGAGAGAGCATGAGGCTCATCTCAGCAGGCCCATGAGGTTTGATATGACAATGATTGAGGAGGAGCACATGGATATTGATCAAATTTCAGTGTAGGTAGTTGGAGATGTTTTGATTTTAAAGGGAGCAAAGGATTCTAGTGCAATGGGAGAAACTACAACAACAAAGGGCATGTTGGGGTTAGATAAAGATCCTGATAGAGGCTTTAGAAGTACCTCCCTCGCTAAGAGGGATTGTTATATTTTTGTAGCTGAGAGGTACTTTTGCATTGCTGACGCTCCACATGTAGAAGAGATCGAGAATATTTCTATCTTAAGTGACTTTAGAAAGTGTTTTTATAAAGTGAATTTATAAAGTGTTTTTATAAAGTGACTTGATAAATTGATTTTATAAAGTCAAGTTGAGCCTTTTATTATTTAATGGGTAAAAAGTGACTTTATGACTTTTGGATCACTTAAGTGATTTAAGTAAACTCAACATACAATTAAGTCGTGACCGTTGATCTCAAGAGGGAAATATATATTCTTGATCGTTCATCTCTTTAGAAGACTAAGGATTAGGGGAGTTAATCATTAATCAATAACAAAAGGATCTTGAGAGAGAAGAGTGGGTAGAAATTTTGAGGAAGTATTAGAGAGGAATGTGAAGAGTCACTCATACTCTGAGAGAGACCAAGAGAGTTTGAGCTAGAGGAAAGAGTAGCATCAAAGTGAGATTGGCATGAATTCCAAGGAGTGGAGGATGCATGCATACCGATATATATTCAACATTAAAGGACAACCTGTATAGTATAGATTGAGGAGTTCATACAACTTCTCTAGGAACATAAATCGAGGCAGTCATTTCAACACAGTTTTGGCATGATTTTATAAGCACCTAACTGAGGAAGAATTTGTACAGAAAGGTGCAGTTGTAGTGCATATATTTTGAGAATTTTTTGTTGTCAAGGAGGCCATACTATTCAGGTCGTACAATATAAATCCGAGAAGATATTTTGTGGTCTAATTTGTTTTGTCTTTGGCACATTTTTCGAGGTGATATTTCTTCTATAATTAGTCTTGAATTTATTGTTGTTGTAAACTCAAAATTTTCCTAAGAGCTCAATAAGAATAATATCTCCTAGATTGGTTTTCCCCTTGTGGATTTTTCGAGGGGAATTGCCCATAAATTCATTGTGTCAAATGTGGTGATTTTATCTATTGTTCATTTATATTTCCACTGCTATATTTCCATATTGATTAGTCACTTGTATTTTTCCTCATAGTTCCAATAAATTCACGTGGTTCAATTTCTTTATTGGTGAATAACTATAAGGTTGAAATCTATTATTGACTAAGTGTTTGAGATCATATTTTTCAACAATCATTGTATGGCCTAAAGCTTGAGGAGGAAATGGTGATGTTTGATTACTTTATGGTGAGACAAATTTTACAAGAAGTGAGTATAACCATTTTGTTTATGGCACATTTATTATTTTGTTGTTATATGTTATGCTTGTAGCAAGCAAAAGCATGGTTGAGATCAAGAGGTTGGCTCAATTGGCTAGGATGTTTGATATGAAGAATCTAGGAGGTGCGAAAACAAATCCTGGGCATGGAAATACATAAAGACCTGGAATATGGTAAGATTTGGTTATAAAAACAAAAGTATGTGGAGAATATACTTAGGAAATTCAATGAATATTGTGAAATCAAAAAATATCCCTTTGGCTTTCCATTGAAGGATTTCTTTAGGTTTATGTGCTAGTAATGAAGAAGAAAAGGATTGTGTGTCTCATGTATAGTATGATAGTAGGAAGTTTGATGTATGAGATGAAATGGTCATATATTTCACATGCAGTTGGTGTTTTTTAGTGGATACATGGAAAATCAAAGTAAAGCAGTGAAATGGGTGCTTTGGTATTTTAGAGGCACGAGTGTCACCTACAGTGGTTGCATCGATTTATTCTGTAGTTATATTGATTCATATCTTGTAAGAGATTTGGACAAGGGGAGATCTACATTAGGTTATGTCTTGTATGAATGAAAGGATCTATAGGGTAAGTTTAGACAAGTGTGGGATAAGGTGTTCTATGATAGCCAAAGTTTTATGCACTTGAATAACCATCTAATGTATCAAAATGGGACAAGGAATCATTTTGTAACATATGTTACTGATGAAGATGCAGTGGTCCATACTCAAGCAAATTGTGCAAACATGTTCACAAAACCAATAATATTAAAGAAGTTGCGGTGGTGTGACTTCTCTTGGCCTGCAAAAGTGGTAATGAATGGGCTTGGGAAAGGTATCAGGTAAATTGTTGTCCAGGTGGAGACTCTTAAAATGTGACAACAATCGATTAAAACAAAATGTAAAACTGAAAATTTACTTATGTAAATATTTAGTGGTGTTGGTTTATGAAACCGGTGGAAGTTTGTATAATTGATGGTAGTTCTCGTAACTATGTAATGGTTCCATGATATATATATAAATATATATCAAGCATGAGATATGTATTTGGTGGGGGGTAAGCCTATGTAATGATTATGAGATATATATATATTTATAAAGAACGAGAGATGCATTTGGTGGGGGGTAAGCCTAATTGAAAGCCTATCTTGAATAATATATATACCAATACCTTGCCTCGTGGATGTTTCCTTCGTTAGGGTTTTAGATTTATTGATTTGTCTTTATTATCATTTTTCCTACATTTGTAATTGTATTGAGGCTCTTAGTGGTCTCTCTTTAGGGCCTCCAACAAACTTACCCGCAAGAAATCTGTATAAATTCTCAAGAGTGCATCGAGGTTTAGGGCCTCCAACCAACTTACCCCCAAGAAATCTTTATAAACTCTCAAGAGTGCATCAAGGTTGAGAGGTCCAATGACTTGAATAAATGTGGACTTTTTGACATTTATCTTTCCTCCAATGCACCCACTCTAGTCAAACCCAAAAATATTATAGAAGAGGGGTGCTCATGGATTTTCTCAATGACCAAGAAGGATGCCTTTGCATCAATTAGATTTAGTAAGATTTTTTTTCCAATTTAAACCTTTTTATTGTATTTTTTTTAATTAAAAGGTCTTTTATTGAAAAGTTTGATACTATTCAGTTAAGAAATACGCATTATGTTAGTCATGGATTTTCTCAATGACCAAGAAGGATGCCTTTGCATCAATTAGATTTAGTAAGATTTTTTTTCCAATTTAAACCTTTTTATTGTATTTTTTTTAATTAAAAGGTCTTTTATTGAAAAGTTTGATACTATTCAGTCAAGAAATACGCATTATGTTAGTGCATAACTTCCATACCTAGGTTAGCACTATTAATAATATCGGCCTAAGTCTTTTACAATATTTTTTGAAATGAATATCATCAAAATTGGTCGGAGTACATTGACAAATCATTTTATAGGCATGACAACAAGCCACCCATCAATTTTCTAACATCAACTTGTTGTGTTTATACTTTTCCTTTATATATGTAATTATTATGCACATCACTACATGACAATAAGTGAATCATAAATCTAATCATAAATCTAATCTAATTAAAGTGAAGCATAACATATTTCTTTTCTACATATATAGCATATCAAATTGATCACTCACCACTTGAAAATTGTAAAATTTCAAATTTGTGTAAATGTAAAATCCAAATTAAAACTTAAAAAAATAAAAAAATAAATGATAAGAAATTACAACACTTTCCCTTTATATACTATGGAATTATTATGCACATCACATGACTATACGTAAATCATAAATGCATTTTTATTTACACATTTTTTACAACACAATTTGTCCTATGTAATCTAAAATATTTTTAATAAAGTAAAAACATATAATTAAAAAATATCGAATTTAAGTAAATGTAAAATCTAATTTATAACTTTCTAAAACAGTAAATGATAGGAAATTATAACACAATTTCTCTATATATAGTGTATATAATGTAATTATTATGCATATCACTACACCAAAAAAAGTAAACCATAAATGCATTTTTATTTACATATTTTTTTTAAAATTATTATTTGCTTTTTAAAAGTATTATAGATCAATTTAATAAATATTTAATTTATATATATATATATATAATCAACATTAAAAATTATGAATGATATGTTATTTATTATATATATATATATATAATCAACATTAAAAATTATGAATGATATGTTATGAATAAATATCAGCTTTCATCATTTAATTTATTTATTTTAAATAAATATATTAATTTAAATAATGAAAATGTGGTCCCTGGGGGATTCAATGTGCTGTTAAAACACTGATTGATGTATATTTTCCTCATCCTTGTCGTTTCAGGTACGACATACTCTCAATTCTTCCAAATCATTGACAAATCTCAAGATGCTCTCAATTTTTCCACTGTGCAAGATGCTCTCAATATTTCCAAATTACACGCATCCTGTTTATCTCAATTTTTCCAAATTACACGCATCCTGTTTAACTTTAGAAATGATAATGGATTCGCGGTGGACTCAACCGCCGCCCACCATGAGATTCACAACAATCACATTTCATTTCATGACAAACAATTAAAATCACGAGCATCATATTTCAAAATCGAATGAGTGAATGAGAAGATTAAAGAAATGAAGGTATAAATAAGTAATCAATCTTCCAAGAAGCTCAATATCTTCCCAATACCTGTCTAGCTTAATATCATCCCAATACCTGTCGAGCTTAATATCTGTGGTTGGGCTGATGGCTGGCGGTGTTAGTACACAGCAGGGGAGGAGTTCAAAGAACTCAAAAGGCAACAGCATACCAATATGGAAGATTCTCAGATATGTCGATTGTGTGGATGTTTTGATGATGCTGTTAGGAACCTTCGGTTCAATTGCCGACGGATCTCTAGGGGGCGCTGGCGTCTTGATTATCCTGACTGGATTAATAAATAGTCTCGGATCTGATCTTCCAGCTCTGAAGCATGGCGAATTCGTGAATACAATGAACAAGGTAATACACTTGTAGATAATTTATTTCTGAGTTTTATATTGTTAGGCGCGTTAATGGAGTTAAACATTGAGAATACTGGTGTGGTCATGATGCAGCAAATAGTGCCTTTTCTGTATTTGGCAGCTGGAGTATGGATTGCAGCATTTTTAGGTATTCTGAAGCAACCTGTACTGTTTATTCTTTAACCATATGAAGTATGAGAGGGTTTAAAGTAGAGTAATTTATTGAACATTTTTCAGAGGGTTTCTGCTGGACAAGGACGGGAGAAAGACAAGCATCTCTGCTGCGCAGAAAGTACTTGAGAGCTGTTCTCAGACAGGACGTTGGATTTTTCGATACCAGCCGGACACATATTGCTGAAGTGGTTAACACTGCTTACAATGACACTCTCGTCATACAGGACGCCCTCAGTGAAAAGGTCCGATTCCAGTCACATCCGCCCAGCTGAAAATAGTAGGAATAGATTGCAAGTTTGTCCTTATCGATCTGTTGTTTTTTGAACTCCAATCATTGATTTCTCAAGATAGGTCACTCTTTGCTAGAAATTCAATTAGGCAGATTGTTATGCATTTGATAGTTGTAGCTGGGTGGATTTTAATATATTTCGTGTGGGAGAGTTTTCAGGTTCCCAATTTCGTCATGAATTTGTCAAATTTCATTGCTTGCTATGCGGCCGGTTTATATTTGTCATGGAAGTTGGCGTTGGTGACATTACCCCTAGCCAGTTTACTGATCGTAGCAGGACTGCTTTACGGTCGAACGCTGATAAGGATAGCTAAAAAGATGCACGCGGAATCTAATCGTTCTAGTATAATTGCAGAGCAAGCGGTTTCTTCTATTAGAACCGTCTATTCTTTCGTTGGAGAAACAAAGGCTATGGCCAATTTTTCATCTGCACTTGATGCAACAGTAAAAATTGGTCTTAAACAAGGGCTGGCAAAAGGGATTGCCATCGGTGGCAACGGATCACTAAGTTTTGCCCTGTGGGCATTCATTTCATGGTATGGAAGCAGGTTGGTGATGAATCACGATGTGAGCGGGGGCAAGATTTTTGGTGTAGGCTACTGCATAATCCTGGGTGGACTGTAAGTCATACTATATTTACTCATTCTTCTTTAATTATTGTAATTTTATTTGTCCCTCGTTTATTTTTTTGCTGGAAAACCTAATAATTTATCTCAAACTTAGGTCTCTGGCGAGCGCGCTTCCAAATCTCAAGTACTTTTCCGAGGCAGGCGTTGCGGCTATTCGCATATTTGAGATGATTGACAGAGTACCAGATATAGATTCAGAGGATGTGAAAGGGAAAGTATTGACAAAGGTTTCGGGGGAGGTTGAATTTCGGAACGTTCAATTTGCGTATCCATCCAGACCAGATAGCATGATATTTTGCAATTTTTCTCTCACTATTCCTGCACGCCAAACAGTGGCTTTAGTGGGCGGCAGTGGATCTGGAAAATCGACAGCCATTTCTTTATTAGAACGGTTCTACGATCCGCTTAAAGGAGAGGTTCTTCTGGATGGAGAGAATATTAAAGGCCTGCAACTGAAATGGCTGCGTTGCCAAATCGGGCTAGTTAGTCAAGAGCCTGCTCTGTTCGCCTCTTCCATTCGTGACAATATTTTGTTTGGAAAGGATGATGCAACTATGGATGAAATCATTCGGGTTGCAAAAGCTTCCAACGCCCACGATTTCATTAGCCAACTCCCAAAAGGCTATGACACACAGGTTCTCTTTCAGGCTTTTAAAAACATAATTCATCAGCATAGTTATATTTTGTCAATAAAAAATAACATAAGTATTCATTTCAAAATCTTTCCAAATGCAGGTAGGAGAAAGTGGCGTGCAGATGTCCGGAGGACAAAAGCAGAGAATAGCCATAGCTAGAGCGATGCTGAAAAATCCTTCCATTCTGCTTTTAGACGAGGCTACCAGTGCTCTAGACGCAGAATCAGAGAAGATTGTTCAGGACGCACTTGGAAAGGCTTCTATTGGGCGCACGACGGTGGTCGTGGCTCATCGTCTCTCAACTATTCAGGGAGCTCATAAAATTGCGGTGATGCAAAATGGTCAAGTCATCGAATTCGGTGGACACCGAGAACTGATTAATAAACCAAATGGGGCATATACAGCTTTGCTGCAAATACAGCAGAAGGCGCCGTCAGATGATACTTTCATTCTTAACGCTGCATCAAACTCTTTAATGCCATCCGAAATAAGTAGCCAAAGATTAGAAAGCAAATCACCAGCTGCTTCAAATCAATTCGATAGTTGCATATCCGGCATGGAGCAAGAAGAAGAACTCAAAGCGAAGGCAGAGTCCAGATCTTCCTTTCTCAGGTTGCTTGCATTGAATGCTCCAGAATGGAAGAACACTCTCATGGGCTGTGTAGGCGCATTTGGATATGCGGCAACTCAAATAGCTTATTCCGTCACTGTGGCAAGCATGATTTCTGCGCTCTTTCTCAAAGACAGAGACGAGATCAAATCTAAAGTAGGAATTTATTGCATTCTTTTTACAGCCCTGGCAGTGCATGTTTTTGCAGTGAATTTGGTTCAACATTATAACTTCGCAGTGGTGGGAGAGTTTCTGGCAAAAAGGATCCGTCAAAGAATGCTTTCAAAAATTCTTACTTTCGAAGTTGGCTGGTTCGATCTCGACCAAAATTCCAGTGGAGCTGTTTGCTCAAAGCTGGCCAAGGAAGCTAATGTGGCAAGTATCCAATCAAAGTTCCATTATATTTGTTTTTAACATATCAATTTATCAATCGTTCAAAATTGTGAAGCCTTATATATCTATGCAGCAACTCTACTTTTCAATCATCTAACATTGTTAAAGCCCTATATGTATGCAGGTAAGATCCTTGGTAGGGGATCGTGTTTCGCTTCTAGTGGAGTGTCTCTCTGGAGTGATCATAACCGTGACTCTAGGTATGTTGGTAGCGTGGCGACTTGCTATTGTGTTGATCGCTGTGCAGCCGCTGATGGTGCTATGTTTCTACACTCGAAACGTCCTCCTTAAAAGCGTTTCGGGCAAGTCTATTAAAGCGCAGAATCAAGGCAGCCAAGCTGCCTTCGAATGTGTCACGCATCATAAAACCATAGCCGCCTTTTGCTCTCAACAGAAAATTATCCATATTTTTGACAACACTCAGGCAGGTCCACGAAGGGAGATGAATAAACAGTCATGGTACGCAGGATTGGCTCTGGGAACTTCCAAGTTTCTGGAAATATGCTATTGGCCTTTCGAGTTTTGGTACGGAGGGAGGCTTATAGCGCACGGAATTATCAATTTCCATGCCTTTCTATTGAACCATTTTATTTTTGGAAGATTGGGTCGAATGATAGCCGATGCTGGAAGTATGACTTCGGACCTGGCCAAGGGGTCTGATGCTGTCACGGCAGTGTTTGGAATTTTGGACAGAAAGAGCCTTATAAACCCAGAGGATCTTGACGGGGTTAACCCTGAGAAAGTCCAGGGCACTGTAGAGCTGAATGGCGTGGACTTTGCTTATCCAGCGCGTCCAGATGCCATGATCTTGAAAAATTTCTTCCTCAAAATCAATGCAGGGAGCAGCGTAGCACTAGTTGGAAAGAGCGGGTGTGGTAAGTCCACGATCATTGGACTGATAGAGAGATTCTACGATCCGCTAAAAGGGACGGTACTGGTAGATGGCCATGATATCAGGAGCTTCAATTTGCGGTGTTTGAGAGAACACATAGCTCTTGTAGGGCAGGAGCCGACTCTGTTTGCTGGGAGCATCCGGGAGAACATTGCGTATGGTAAAGAGAACGCAACTGAGGCGGAGATCGTAGAGGCTGCCAAGGCTGCCAATGCCCACGAATTCATTTCGTAAGTTAGCTGAAATAAATCCTTAGCTACAATCACACTGTACACTTGTCTATTTAAGTGTTATTAATGAATGGTGCGAATTGTGAATATACATTGCAGGTGCTTGAAGGATGGATATGAAACCAACGCAGGGAACAGGGGAACGCAGTTGTCTGGGGGCCAGAAGCAAAGAATAGCGATAGCAAGGGCAATTATAAAGAATCCAAGCATTTTGCTATTGGACGAGGCAACCAGTGCATTGGATGCTCATTCGGAGGTGGTGGTTCAGGAGGCATTAGATCGAGTCACGGTGGGACGAACGACTGTCATTGTAGCTCATCGATTGACGTCAGTTCAGAATGCGGACTGCATAGCAGTTATTGAGAAAGGGAGCGTTGTTGAGCAGGGAAATCACGCCCATCTCATGACCAAAGGTGAAGGCGGTTCATATTTTGGTCTGGTTAAACTGCAGCGACGACACTAGGCAATTCTGTTCAGATTGTAAGAAACCCAAGTTGTAACTGCTTCAAAATGCTAGGGTTCTCTCTACCCCGCCATTCTTATGCCAAATGTGGTTTACGAGCGGATAATTGATTGTTGTTTTCTATACGTTACAAGATGTGGATGCCATTGCAAGGCTTGTTGTGTTGGAACTTGGAAATAGTCACCCATAAGTTTGTTTGGAGGAGCAACGCCTTCACGGTGTGGACCATAAGTGAAATTGCTCTATTTCAGCGAAGACCTCTTCCGAGTACGTTAGGTAACCGGATTCTTTTGAAAGGTCTCTTCCATGTAACTCTATTCTTAATTTCAAAGAAGGTCTCATCGACGGAGCTTTCGTGTGTTATTCACTATGTTGAGTTACGTAGCAGAATGTACTTGATTATAATTTAGTTTTAACTATCATAACCGTAAAGTGGTTGGTATTGTGGTTGGTGAAAGCTGAAAGTTATTTGGATGGACAATATTCTGGTGAATTGAAAAGCATGGACAGCTGAAACCCACATAGAGCTGAGGAAATCCAAAAGTTAATCTTAAATGTGGTAATTTCAAAGGTTAATCAGTTAAACGTGGCAATCATATGGTGGTACAGTAATTTTTTAATATGGTTAGGTAAATGTTAAAAAGTAAACAGGTTAACTTATGCATTAAAAAATACAAGGAAGTTATGAAGAGTAAATCACATTCATTGATTTGGGAGGACGACTAAGAATATTCCAGCATTTTCAATTGTTAGCCATAAAAGGTGATTAATTGTGCTCATCTCCAATAAGTATACCCCTTTCGGGGTAATAAAAGGTGATTAATTATGCCCATCTCTAATAGCTATAAGCCTTTAGATGTAAATATATGATAATTAAGAAAAAAATCCTTCTAATTTTAAATATGTGGTAATTAAAAAGAAATTGCATGTTATTAATTGTTAAGTTCATTATAATAACTCGTTTAACCCTAGAAGAAATTAATCAATAAAATCCTTGTAGTTTTAAATATGTGGTAATTAAAAAGAAAATGCATGTTATGAATTGTTAGGTTCATTATAATAACTTATTTTTAAATCAATGTATTTAATAATTTACTTTATTCATGAACAACATTTATTAAAATTTAAATTTTAATTGAATACAATTTTTTTATTTACTTTCACAAAAATATTTAGGGTATCAATAACTACACAAATCTACATTGAAACTATTTAACCTTGAAACAAACTCTTTTCCATAGTCGAAATTTGGTTATTCATAGCAATTAGATTGGAGTTGATAATAATTTAGAGCTTTCAAATTTTTGTGATATGGGTCGATTCAAAATCGGTAAAAGTACCTAAGGTCATTGTTCCTCGTTTAGATCATAGTAGAACTTTTTGCTTATGTATAAATTTACCCTAGATTTTTATCAATTTTTGTTTATGTTTAAATTTATACTAGATTTTTATCAAATTTATGGTTTAAAAGATGTTCGCTTTGTTACAATATTAGCTTGCTCCATTTACATTTACATTTGGATATTTGATGTTATATGTGAATGGTAATATGCTTTAATGAGTATCACTTTTCATGGCCACATATTGTATGGTGCCCATTCACTTGGAAATAATGGAGAAACTGGTAGTTGTAAGCGTCAGTAATAAGCGCCAGTTGTAAGCGCCAGTTAGAAGAATCCGTTCTTAGTTAAGAGTCAGTTGTCTAGTTGTCTTTTGGTTTGCATGTAGCCGACTTGGGAGAGTCTTTTCCTATATAAACATGTAATCCGTCTTCATTGAATAATAAGAAGTGAGTGTAGCCTCACCGTGTTGTTTTGCTCTCGTATATTTTATCTTGGTATCAGAGCCACGGGAGTGCAGTGCGAGAATTCTAGAAGTTCGCAGGTCCCTCCTCTGGTAGGGTGCGGGGGAATACTACTCA
>ML783328.1:429869-452187 GCA_009831015.1 Picea engelmannii | reverse complement strand
ATTTCACATCATGCAAATTGCAATACGCCCATGGGCTGATATGCTATATAAAATGCTAACCTATGGGGAAAGAGTACTCAAATTGAAGGGTCTTTTTGTTTCCCAATAGAAATAAATAGAAATAATAAAAATGACTTTTCTTGTTTTTCTTTAGTGTTGGTAGTAAAGGATATTGAATCCTAAAAGTAAAACAAAGCATCATTAAATGTAAGACAAGAGGGATTGTCTTAATCAAAACAATTAGGAGGATATTGATGGTTTTAAATTAAATTTGAGTGGAAGAATATAATTTATTCTGAGAGATTCGACACAAAAGTATTAAAGAATTATCGTTATAATAGAAACAACAAAAACACGTGTAATACATAATATTTAAATGACAAAAAACAATAAATATAACAAATCATGTAAAGAGGAATTTCCAAAAAAACACCAATCATAATTTTTTTTTACATAATATAAGAATGCCCGTGAAATTTATACCCTAATAAGAAAGAACATGGTTGTTATTAAAACAAAGTTAACTAATGAAAAAAAAAGAAGGGGGTTTAGCATGTCAATAAACATTGAATATCTTTATCTAGATTGTAGACTTTCATCCACTCAATATGGAGCAAAGTCAACAATTTACTTTAACTTTTTTAATAAGTTAAATGCCAATCCAGTGACAATTGAGCATCTTGAATTTTAATCCAATGAATATAGAGTAAAGTCAACAATTGACTTTAACATTTGTCAATTGAAAAACCCAAATCTCTAAACTCAAATGCCAATCCAGAAAAACTCAGATCTCTAAACACGACCTCTTCTAAGTCGAGTGCTTTCATATCGACGTACACAATATTTTTGGATATCTTTAATCCAAAACTTGTTTCAAACCATTTCAACGTGCCATATGCCTGCATGTCAAATTTTAAATATAATTTTGAAATTAGAAATAAAACGAAGAGAGCATCTTTCCATTCTAAATTTAATTCGTCACAATAATTGTTTATTCTAATCGTTTTTCAGTAGAAATAGTAGAAATTGTGGACGAACAAAATTTTTCTTCAGAAAAATTAAAAGTTAGAATAATTAAAACTAGCATAGCCGCTAACTTGTGGCTGAGAACGCTAAAAGATATTGGTTGAAAACCCGTGCCTCCAATATAAAACATATGTGGTAATCTGTCTGTCTGTGGTAATATGTGGTAATATGAAATATTTGGCTGCACAGTTTAATCCTACTTAATCATTTAAACGTGACATTTACATATCCTTACAGTAATTTTTTAATGTGATTAGTTAAATGTTAAAAAGTAAACATGTTAACGGATGCCTTGATAAATGCAAGAAAGTTAGGAATAATAAATCTGACCCATTGATTTTAGAGGACGACTAAGAATATGTCAGCATCTTCAATGCATAGCCATCCGATTAGGGTTTAAGGTTAAATAAGGTTAAAAGATCATTAATTGTGTCCATTATCAATAGGTGTATTGCCGTATAAAATTTGACGTTTGCTTGACCTGTATTGACAGGGTTGGCAACGACATAGAAGGTTTATTACATCTATCCGTTACGGAATTCCACGTCGATTTCCACGTTTTATTACATCTATCCGTTACAGAATTCCATTTCGATTTCCAGGTTTGTTTGTCTTCCTCTCATGTTATCAACCGTATGAATGGATAAGGATTATTATTTTCCAATAGAGTAATGTGAATTTCCCGGATGGAGAAGAGAGATCATAATCGGCATCGAAGATTAGAGGTAACGTATTTTGCATTACACTGTACGCAAATTTTTCCTTCCCTTGATATGACATGATATCAGTGTAAATCCATTTTAAATTTATTTAAATGTTATGTTTCAATTTCATAACGAACGTAGAAGGAATTTTAGTTCTTCATCTACCTCTTCTACTTAGCTGTAAAAAACAGATATTAAAAGAGGGAGATAAGAATTGCGTAATACAAGCGTACCATGTGAACGGACAAGGAATATTACTTTTCAATATCATATTGTAAATTTCCCGGATGGAGAAAAGTTGAAAGAAAAAGATTTACATGGTGTAAGCAAAGATCAGAATCCACAGTCAAGCTCAGATGCAACGTATTTTGCAATTTCACTGTAGGCACTTGTTTTCTTGTCTCGATATTGATATGACATCCACAGATATAGATAACAAGGTACGAGATGCAATCGATCTTTATCGAAAATGAGGTAGATATGAAAGCCCATGATACAATCAAATTTTCCAAATCTCGTGAACCTTGTACGATCGGAGTCTCATGAACCCTTCAGAAATCCAACTAATCATACTGAAGTGGTAGGTTTTCTGGGTAAAGCTTTGTACAAGTATTTCCTCCAAAAACTGGACAGATGTACAAAATTTTGAAAAAGGAACGCACGCTATTAACAATTTTAACCTTTTTCAAAAACCTTTTGAAGATGCTTCCTCAAGAGTGCTTCAGATTTGCGAAATATTGGCCATCAGAATCTACTTTTAACACTGTTCAATGTTTTCACATAAGAAGAAATTCTTTGGCCTTTCGAAACACAGTTGTATCCATGTAGCCAACCGATTATTTCAAACTTTTCTGTACTTGTAATTGATCAGTAGTCACCCATACAAAGGATCGTGAGAGTGACGGGAATCACATTTCGAAGGTGAGCAATTAACATTGACACTATAAATTTCAATTGTATCTATAATGAGAGAGAGAGGACGACGACTAGAATGAGATCAATTGGTGTAATTGAATTTTTTTTTTTTTTTTTAAATTGTGTTTCTTTGCTATATAACATTGAGAGAAACATTGTTTCGATGAAGTAGGAGGTTATGACGGTCTCTAATGTGATAAATATTTTTAAATTGGGATATGGGTATATTCACCACAATCCAAGAGGAAGTATTTCTCATCTTCTATCGGCTTAGTGTCACAAGGGTGACATATTCTCTCATCCCATGGTGTTTTGAGAGTTGTCCAACCCCCAATTTTATTGTTCTTATTTTAGCAATGTAGAGGTAGTTTTGATCTTCTAAATTACAGTTGACCTCCTTGTAGTATCTTAGTTTCCTTTTATCCACTAATTGTTTATCACACCACTTATTTTCCTTAAATTTAGAAGTGATAATATTTGTAATATTATTGATATTATGCATCATGGCTTTCTTATTATATGCCCCAACGATTTAGTTAGGATTTGACATCTTTATGCCATCTCCAGACAAGTTGGTGGTTTTGGCTAGAATTTGAAGCAATTTTGGGGAACCTCTTTTCATCCATGTTGTTTATATTGTTGTAGTAGGTTAGGTATCTAATCATATAAATTCTCTCAATGGACAAAATGATTTCTTCTATGAGGAGGATAGGATAGGGTGTATTACCCTTAATTTTGAGATTACAAGCTATCAAATTGTTTTGGATATGTTCTATTGTTCTAGAGGATTCCCTAGATATAGTGCAACCACAAACTTCACATCCATATAACATAAATCTAGTGACTAGAGTGTGAAAGAGGAGTTTCTTTTTATCCCATATTCAAAGGTTTGATTTACAATTGTTTTCCCATAATAAGCTTTCCACCCTCAATTTATCAATTCTCAATGCTATAATTCCAATTGATCTTATTATGGTGGATATTGATTCCACCATACTTGTATGAATGCACTTCCTCAATGCTAAAGTTCCAAGTGAACTTATGGTGGATATCTATTCCAAGATACTTATATGAAGACACTTCCTCTAAGCTATTGTTGTAATAAAAAAAATATAGCAGGTTATCCTTTTGGATTTAATTATCATAACATTTGTTTTGTTTTGTTATGTTCACACTGAAGCCCATATTAAAGTTAAAATCCTTGAGGATTATTAGTTGCTTATTTAGGTCATAGGGAATCTTAGCCATAAGAACAATATCATCAACATAAAGGAGAATAACTATACTAACTAATATTATATTTATATTTATATGAATATACTTACACATATTATATTTAAATTTTATATGAATATAAGTTAAATATTCTAAATATATATTTAGAATATACTAGCTAATATTATATTTATATTTTATATGAATACAAGCTAAATATGTATTTTAATTTAGTAAAAAATTGTTATGAGAAAATTTAATTTAGAAAATATATATTAAATTAAAAATAAAAAAGTTTACTATGAAGAAAAAAATAAAATTAACAAATAAACAAATTATTAAAATATAAAATTAATATTGAAAAGTATTTATAAATTCTATATTTTAAAGAAATATGGGCTTTCAACTTAATGTTTTTTTATTGTTTAATTTTTTTTTTGTTTTATTGTTTAAAAAGTATATATTAATTAAAGTATTGAATAATATGAATATGCAAAATACAATGTAAAATGATTATGTTACTTATTTTTTTTTTAATAATGGGAATTCATAATATCTTATATACAAATTTATTATTATTTTAAAAAAAAATCTATGATTTAAAAAGTATATAATAATTAAAATATAAAATAATATAAATATGACAAATTTAATGTAAAATAACTACTTTATCTTTCTTTAATAATAATATTTTATATACAAATCTATAACACAAGTGTAACTTAAGAATTTAATCTAAGTAAAACTTCAATGTAATATATTTTTATGTCTTATCTCAATGTAATATATTTATATACAAATCTATAACACAAATGCAATTTCATAATCACTAAAAATGTAATATATTTTTATTTGTAATATATTTATTTTTACTTTATAGACAAATATATAACAAAGGTGTGATTTCATAATCTATTTTAAATAAAATTTTATAATATATTTTTTTCTAATCTAAATATGATATATGGTAGCAGGTTAAGCTAATTAATGTGTAAATATTGTATATCAAAATAATAATAAAATAAAATGTGATTCCAGACACACAATTATGGGGGTTGAGTGAGTTTTTATAAGAGAAAATGGGTCTAAGGATATCTAATGTGTAAATATTATATTTAAAAATAATAATAAAATAAAATGTGATTCCATACACATAATCATGGGGTTGAGTAAGTTTTTATAAAAGAAAATGGGTTTAAGGAGGTTTTATTCATGTGTTTTACATCCTAAACCATTCTTAAAAATTATAGTTTTTAATAAATCTTATAATTTTCTCTTGGAGTATATAAAATCTTAATCATTGAATAAAATTTACATGTAAAATGGTGGGTGTGAGAAGTCAAATCTCTTAGTTATTAAGATTATTGAGATGAAATTCAATCAACATAGTCAACTTAAATGGGGAAAAAGTGAAATTCGTATGGGGAAAAAGGTATTTTTTGCATCCATTTTATGGACAACTAGGAAGAGGAGAGTATGAAATATTGAAGGGAGTCATATAGGGCATGTGTGGTAGCTGTTTTGGAGTTGTAGAATGCATGAATAAGGAGGTTGTTAGGTGTGTAGAGTGAGACTATGTGAGAGAAACTACCCTAGTACTAATGAGCCTGTTGTTGTGAAATTTTCCATGTAGTTGATATCCCTGAGGTCCTCAACAATAGAGAATCTCCCCTACAGGGGAGTGGGAAGGTGTGAGGGACTATTTGCAGTGAAGGGGGATTTGATTCCTTTGATTCTACAATTTGAGAGGAAGAGAGGTGGAGGGTTGGGATAACTCTATGTTGGTTGTGGGAACATTTGAGATAGTGGAGAGACACCCTCTCTTATGGATTCAATTTGGTGGAACATTCATCCTCTACAACTAATTACACAATTATTATTAAAAAATAAATGTTTCATCTTTGTGCATTCATTTTATTTATGACTTATTTTTCTCTATAATAATCTTTGTTTTGAGCAAATTATATATTGTTGTAAATGAGTATAGCTTTAAATTAATGGTTTAAAAATTTTAAATTTTCTTTCTTAATATTTAAATATATAAATTTTATTTAAAAGATCACCACTTTTTAAGTAGTAAAACTTAATACACTATTATTTTATTTTATTCTAATCTAGTATTCACTAATTTTTTTTATCTACTATGCATTAATTAGAATGTATCGTTTGAAAGTTAGATGTATTATGAAAATTATATTTTTAATTGAAATATTTTGTGTTTTACTTATTTTAATTTAGAAGGAGTTTACAAATATTATTTTTTAAACTAAGATAATCAAAATTGATATATAACACATTGCACAATCTACATATTTTTAAAGTTATATAATTTATTAGTTATCAATATATTATCTAAGTAATAAAACTTAATACACTATTATTTTATTTTAATTTAATCTAGTATCCACTTCTTCTTCTTTTTTTATCTACTATACATTAATTAGAATGTATCGCTTGAAAGTTAGATTTGTTATAAAAATTATATTTTTAATTGAAATATTTTATGTTTTATTTATTTTAATTTATAAAGATTTTACAATTATTAATTTTTAAATTAAAATCATCAAAATTGATATATAACACATTGCGCAATCTACATATTTTTAAAGTTATATAATTTATAATATATATATAAAAGTCATGGGGAATTTGGAAATCAATCTAGGTATTCTTTCTTTTAAAAAAAACTTAAAATCCCGGCAAACTTTCAGTAATCTGGATAGAAGGGAAAAAAGTCTTTTGGTGATATCTAAGAGACCCATAACTTTTACAAAAGAGATTTGGTTGATGACATGCTTGATTTCAATATGCTTTGATTGCAATAGAAATATCTAAAATGACCTTTTTTGAATTTGAATAAACATGGATGCGATATGTTTATTGTCTTTCTTTGTTTCTCTAATATATTTTTAGATAAATACATTTTTATCTATATCATTTTTACATATTTTCTCTTTTATAAATGTCCTAAGTATCCACTTGTACCTAAACTTTTTAGGCATATCTTACATATAAAATATTTTAAAAAGTTAAATACTTTTTACGTATATTTTACATATAAAATATTTTAAAAAGTTAAGTTATAGGAAAATTAAAGGGAAATGCTTGCGGATAATTTATATTTTTTAGTTTTATATTGTTGATTGGGTTAAGAGTTAAAATTCAAGAATATAAGTGTGGTCATGATGCACCAAATAGTGGCTTTGCAATAGTTTTAGGTACGGTTAAGAAACTTGTATTATTTATTTTTTAATAATAAAAAGTATGGGAAGGTTTGAAGTAGTGAAATGTTGAAGCATGTATAAGACCAAATGCACATCTAAAGGTGATGTTGAAAGACCTAATGTTCATTTGGTAGGTAAGGGTTTTTTTAAGAAGAAAGGCATCAATTGTAATGAGACTTTTGTCGCAGTTGCAATGATGACTTTTTTTGATGATTTTTTTACTCGCAACTAATTTTAGATGGTAGGTATATCAGATGGATGGCCTTTTTATCATTATAAGCAATGCTAATTTATTTTTTTGTTAGAAGAGATAGTTAGTTGACACATTTGAGATGAGTTCCTTAGTTTACTACATTTCTTTTTGGTCATCCAACTATTAAAAATGGATGATGGTATTTTTATTTTTCAACCTAAATATGTGTTGAATCTTTTACAAAAGTGTAGAATGGAAGACTTTAAACCTTTTTCTATACCTTATTAGTTGGGATTCAAGCTAACCAAGGAGTGTGATTATTTGAATGTTGATGCTACACTCTGTTGATAGCTTGTCAATATCATTATTTATTGAAATCAATATTAATATACTATTGTCTTTGTTTTTAGTGTAGTTTCTTGGTTTATACAAGATTTGTGAGAAATCACCTTAAAACCATAAAGAGAATTGTTCGTTACATGGAGGGATCTTACTAGGTGTTACACACCAAAATGTCACACTTAAGTGTCACACCTATTTACATCGAACTGTTGTAATTGTTGTAAAGTTCTGTATGCACCTTACTAAGTGTCGCATTCACTTTGTCAAGTGTCGTATGCACCTTACTAAGTGTCACATGCACATTACTAAGTTTCACAACACCTTCAAACCATGAAAGAACAATTGTCACGATCCCTAGTCAGTGTGGAGGATAAGTATATCATATGAAGGTCAAAATACTATCTACAAATGAATTATTCATTATTATTCATAAAAATAAAATTAATTTAGTGTGAGAATCCACCTCACATTTAGTTTCCTAATCTCCAGGAGAAGTTGAGAATCACATGGATGGTTGAGATATTTTCTCAAACCAATATCCTAATTTAATGGATCTTGAGAGATATTTTCTCCCTAAAATCCTTGAGAGATATTTCCCCTCTAAAAATCTTGGAGATCCCAATTTAGTGGATCTAGTGAATCAAATTCTTCATGGTTGTTTAGCCTCCAAATCCTATATAATGAGGGCATTCCAATGTGAAAGGAGGAAGATTTTAGGTGTCAAACCTTTGATCGTGGAAGAAAGAATTCATTGAAGTATCAACATTTTGATCTCAATAATTTCATGTAAGGGCTAGACGAGGAGAGCTTGGAGAATATTGCAACGACATCATATTTATTTGTAAGTGCCTTCTTTTGTATTTCCATTAATATTACCTTGGCCTATTCATTTGATTATGATTGTTTATTGTAATATCTATGCTTAAGTGAAATCAGGTATAGATAAATATGTTTTATCTAATCACATAGAGCAGGAGAAAGGATTTCTTTGTTGTTCGTTGAAGGCCCCGACTCATGCTAAGGATCTTCGAGATCAAGCCTAAAGCTTGGAGAAGTGAGGAAAAACATCGAAACAAGATATGTCACATTATTTCTCTTTCTCATTCGATTGCTCATGAACTAGATCTATAAGGAAAGTAGCAACCATTTGTCTTATTCTGTCTTTGGACCAAATTAAGAAGGGGTCTTGGTCCAAAGGGGAGCTTAACCTGTTCGTAGGGTAATATTTCTCATAAAACTAGGTTTGTATAAATTATTGCAATAATGAAGTAAATTTGTTAATCAGTTACACCAACTCATATTGGGATAGAGATGGTGAGAATTGGAAGTCCACATTTGGATATGTTATATTACTTGGCTTTGAACCCTTTATCTAACCTTGTAAAAATCATAAGGGGGTCTCCATTTTGATCATAAAATAAAAATATCATGGTGTAGCACATGGAAATCTTTCTTTTCCACTTGAATCATTGATTGTGGTATATTATTATGATCAAAGTTTGATATAAGTTGCAAACAAAAATCACATAAAAAAATGAAGCATGTGGAGCTTCATGCTCATTATTTGAGATAGTTAGTACAAGAACATGTTTTGAATATTTTATATTATAGGAAAGATGATTATGTTGTTGATATAATTACAAAGAATATCTCAGAAGCTAAGTTTGTGAAACTTTAGACTATGCTCGGGCTTCAAGAAGATGTTGTTATGGGGGAGTGTACTAAAGTAATTCACCTCTTGAGTTTCTGAAGTGTTTTTCTAATGGGGGGGTATTGGACTAATAAGATATGAAGGTTCATCACACCTATATATTTTTTAGAGATAGTCGTTCAAAAATTAACAATATACTAAGAGAGTTGACTAAGCATTCAACTCATTGGTTAACTAAGTTACTAATTGCTTGGTCTATCACGCATTCAATTCATGAAAATAATAAGGAAAAAATTAGAGAGTTTGTTATGCAATCTAAAAAATCTATGTGTACCTTGTCTTTCTCACATCAAGGGAGTTGATTACATATTGGTACTATATAAGAGAACCATATTTGTTGATTTAAGATTGAGAAAAGTTGTGGTTGAATATGTATAGAAATATTTTGGTTTCTTACATTATTACGTATGCCAAACTATCCTTGATTGAGTTTAAGTGTTGTAACAATTTCTTTAGACACCACATCTCTCTTGGAATACTAGATCTCTAATCCACCTAGCACTATAATCCTCCAATACAATATATACATATATATTAATTTTTCAATTCAATGGATCTTGTCCCTAATATTTAGATCTATATCAATGTATTTTTTTTCGAACTAGGCAAAGCATTGTGAGGTATATTTTAGTTTCAAAGGGATATTTATTGTTTATTTTAGGAAACTTGATGATTATGAAGTTTTATTTAAGAGAATCCCTACTTATGGATAAAAGAGGGTGTGTTTATTACCCCATGGTTCCCCAAATTTGATCCCTCCACTATGATCATCACCAAAATACCATTCCACATTCACCTCCAAATATTTGGCATCTTTTAATCTTTTAGAATATTGAAAATTATATAAGTAAACACTTAAAGTTAGATATTGAGTGGGTAAATATGAGGATTTTTACTTATGCTCAAGTCTACTAAAATATTTATCTGAATAAATATATCCTAGATAGAATGATTTAAAATAAGGAAAAATTCAATTTTCTTAGTACTTGTGTTATTAAAAAATCAATCACCTTTTTAGTATCAGTCCACTAAAAAACAAGGCACCTTCAAGAATCATGTCGTTAGGCAAGATCTCATTTACTGAGGTAAAAAAATCATCCTACCAAATCCAAAAGTTGGAAGCCATATGATACCCTATTCTTAGATGATTAATATTATTAGAACGTGGAAGCTTCATCCTTAATAGAGGTAGAGAAATATTCTAAGGAAAAACCAAAATAGAAGATTGAATAATTAAATACATACTCAAAAGTGTAAGAATAATAATGAATATTGGGATTTCCCCTCATAGGAGATTGTTGTTAATGAAGGTCCCAAATGATCAACAAAAAGGTCTCATGAATATAAGAACTTCGATTAAGATAAGGATATGGCCTTTATTTTAAACACTATAATTCAAAATTCCAATTTATAGTTATTTCTCATGGTCCCTCTTAAAGGGTAATTGATACAGGTCAAAAAGAAGGAAGGAAAATAAGTTCGAATTTCGGACAACATTCTTTGTTAGTTTGTACTACCTTTTTTCGTCGACTTTCTTTATTTCTAGAAGGTTTTAAAAAATCATTAACTTATGGGATTTTAAGACCTCTCTTGGAATTTATAGAATTTTACCTCTTTTATTATTTGAATAAGTAGCTACCATTTTAGTCTTTTCATCAAGTAAAGTAAATTAAAGTGAAATAAAATAAAATTCAATTCATCAAGCAATTGAAAAACATTATTACATTGGTTCAATTTTTCAACACTTTATTGACAACTTTTTGTCACAAACATGTCGCACTTCCAATAAAAGGTATGAACCTTATTTTTGTCATTACAATTTTGATGTTTTTTCGATGAATAAATGTTTGTCCTTAGTTATGTTGGGTATGTGTTATATTCTTTGCATGTGTGTGGGGGCGTTAGATTCGACAACTGCGTCTAACGATTGCGTCTATCAGTTTTTTTCTATTTTAGCGGATTTTTTTATTTTTAACGGTTTTCTAAATTAATCCGAGATTAAGAGATTAGGTTTTGGTAGCTACGGAATACCCAAAACATTATATATATTGTATGGTGAATGGTGAAATCAATACAAGAAATAGTTGCAAGGTGCAGCATTAAGCAAGGTTGTTTTTCTCTGGATTAAGGCTTTCGCTTGTAAATCTATGTGTACTATATGTATGAGCCATTGATTAATTTCTGTTTTACTTACAAATCTATATGCATTGCTTTACTGCACAAGTTTAAAACTTACATGTGATACTCTATATTCATTAGCAAATCTCAAAAACATTTTTCAATTGAAAAACTCAAATCTCTAAACTCAAATGCCAATCCAGAAAAAACTCAGATCTCTAAAAACGACCTCTTCTGCAAAAGAAAAGTCCAGTTATTTCATATCGACGTCAAAATCTACTTAGAAGAAATATTACTCTACTTAATCCAAAACTTTTCTCAAACCATTTTAACGTGCCATATGCGTACATGTCAAATTTTAAATATAATTTGAAATTAGAAATAAAACGGAGAACGCATCTTTCCATTCTAAATTTCATTCGTCACAATAATTATTTATTGTGACCTCCCATGTGAATCCATGTCATATTTTAAAATTTAGAGCATGGATTGTGGACGAACAAATCTTTCTTCAGAACAATTAAAAGCTAGAATAATTAAAATCACATGGACTGTCGTGTAAAATTTGACGTTTGCTTGACCTATGTTGACGGGGTTGGTAACGACATAGAAGGTTTATTACATCTATCCGCTACAGAATTCCATGTCGATTTCCACGTTTTATTACATCTATCCGCTACAGAATTCCATTTCGATTTCCAGGTTTGTTTGTTTTCCACTCATGTTATCAACCGTATGAATGGATAAGGATTATTATTTTCCAATAGAGTAATGTGAATTTCCCGGATGGAGAAGAGAGATCATAATCCACATCGAAGATTAGATGTAACGTATTTTGCATTACACTGTACGCAATTTTTTCCTTCCCCTGATATGACATGACATCAGTGTAAATCCATTTTAAATTTACTTAAATGTTATGTTTCAATTTCATAACGAACGTAGAAGGAATTTTAGATCTTCCTCTACCTCTTCTACTTAGCTGTAAAAAGCAGAGATTAAAAGAGGGAAATAAGAAGTGTGTAATACAAGCAACGGACAAGGATTATTACTTGTCAATAACATATTGTAAATTTCCCGGATGGAGAAAAGTTGAATGAAAAAGATTTACATGGTGTAAGAAAAGATCAGAATCCACAGTCAAGCTCAGATTCAACGTATTTTGCAATTTCACTGTAGGCACTTGTTTTCTTGTCTCGATATTGATATGACATCCACAGATATAGATAACAAGGTACGTGATGCAATCGATCTTTATCGAAAATGAGGTAGATACGAAGCTGCATGATAAAATCAAATTTTCCAAATCTCGTGAACCTTCTAGATTTAAAAAATGATGTTGACAAGACGATCGGAGTCTCATGAACCCTTCAGAAATCCAACTAATCATACTGAAGTGGTAGGTTTTCTGGGTAAAGCTGTGTACAAGTATTTTCTCCAAAAACTTGACAGATGTACAAAATTTTGAAAAAAGAACGCACTCTATTAACAATTTAAACCTTTTTCAAAAACCTTTTGAAGATGCTTCCTCAAGAGTGCTTCAGATTTGCCAAAGATTGGCCATCAGAATCTACTTTTAACACTGTTCACTGTTTTCACATAAGAAGAAATTCTTTGGCCTTTCGAAACACAGTTGTATCCATGTAGCCAACCGATTATTTCAAACTTTTCTGTACTTGTAATTGATCAGTACTCACGCATACAAAGGATCGTGAGAGTGACGAGAATCATATTTCGAAGGTGAACAATTAACATTGACAATATAAATTTCAATTGTCTCTATCGTATATAAACTTAATTAATATTATATAGAGAGAGGGGATGACGACTATAATGGGATCAATGGGTGTAACTGAATTTATTAATTTCTTTAAAATTGTGTTTCTATGTTAATAAATATTGAGAGAAATATTCCAAGATCACTATAGTTTTGATGACTTAGGAAGTTAGGACGGTCCCTAATGTGAATAATATTCTTAAATTGATATCTAATATGGATACAGTCATCACAATCCAAGAGGAAGTTTTTCTCATCTTCCACCCGCTTAGTATCACAAAGGTCACATATTCTCTAGTCCCATGGTGTTTTGAGAGTTGTCCAACCTAGTCCCATGGTGTTTTGAGAGTTTTCCAACCCCCTGTTTCATTGTTCTTATTTTAGCAATGTGGATGTAGTTTTGATCTTCTAAATTAGAGTTCACCTCTTTGTAATATCTTAGTTTCATTTTATCTCCTAATTGTTTATCACACCACATATTCTCCTTAAATTTAAAAGTGATAATATTTGTAATATTATTGATATCGGTTTGGGGAGCCTCTTTTAATCCATGTTTATATTGTTTTAGAAGGTTAGGTATCTAATCATAGCAATGTTCTCTATGGACCAAAGGCTTGCTTCTATGATGAGCATAGGATAGGGTGTATTGCCCTTAATTTTGAGATTATAAGCTATAAAATTATTTTGGATATGTTCTATTTTTCTAGAGGATTCTCTAGATATAGTGCAACCACAAACTTCACATCCATATAACATAAATGTATTGACGAGAGTGTGAAAGAGGAATTTATTTTTATCCCAAAGCCAAAGGCTTGATTTACAATTGTGTTCCCATAATGAACTTTCCACCCTCAATTTATCCTTTTTCAATGCTATAGTTCCAATTCAGCTTATGGTGGATATGGATTCCACTATACTTGTATGAATGCACTTCCTCGCACCTTCAATTTACCCTTTTTTCAATGCTAAAGTTCCAATTGAAGTTATGGTGGATATTTATTACAAGATACTTGTTTGAAGACACTTCCTCCAAGCTATTGTTGTAATAAAAAAAATATAGCAGGTTATCCTTTTGGAATTAATTATCATAACCTTTGATTTGTTTTGTCATGTTCACAATCACGTCCATGCTAAAGCTAAAGTCCTTGAGGGTTATTAGTTTCTTACATAGGTCATAGGGACTCTTTGTCATACGAACAATATCACCAGCATAAAGGAGAAGGATGACTATACTAACTAATATTATATTTACATCTTATACCTCCTAAGAAGTCACAAGTTAAAATCTAGATGGAGGTAGGGTATGTATACCTACTTAGACTTTACCAGTAAAACAGTTAGATTGATGAGGTCTCATATACCAATTTAATGTTTGGCTTGACCATAACCTTAAAAATATATTATTATTATTATTTTATATGAATCTAAACTAAATATTCTAAAATTATATTTAAAATATACTAAAGAATATTATATTTATATTTTATATGAATACAAGTTAAATATTCTAAATAGCTATTTATTTTATAATTAATTTAGTAAATATTTTTTATGAAAAAATTTAATTTAAAAAATTATATTAAACTAAAAAGCAAAAATTTACTACAAAGAAAAAAATTAACAAATAAATAAGTTATTAAAATATTATATTAAAAAATATTTATAAATTTTATATTTTAAAGAAATATAAGCTTTTAATATAAAAAAAATTCTATGGTTGAAAATAATATATTAATTAAAATATTAAATAAATATAACAAAGTAAATGTAAAATGACTATTTTACTTGATCTTTCCCTTAATAATGGAAATTCATAATATTTTATATACAAATCTATAACAGAAGTATAACTTCATAATTTAATCTAAGTAAAACTTCAATGTAATATACTTTTATCTAACATCTCAATGTAATATATTTATTTTTATTTTATATACAAATCTAGCACAAATGCAATTTCATAATGTAATCTAACTAAGACTTCAATGTAATATATTTTTGTCTAGTATCCAAATGTAATATATTTTTATTTTGTAATATTTTTATTTTTACTTTATATACAAATTTATAACACAAGTGTGATTTCATAATCTAATTTCAAATTTATAACACAAGTGTGATTTTATAATATAATTTAAATAAAATTTCATTGTAATATAATTTTATCTAGTATTTATAATGTAAATATGATATATGGTCTTTTGCGAAGATATTTAATGTGTAAATATTGTATTTCAAAAATTAATAAAATAAAATGTGATGTTCGGGACATGGACACAATCATGGATTGAGTAAGTTTCCACAAGAGAGAAGGGGTCTAAGGAGGTTGTATTCATGTGACTTATATCCCAAACCATTCCTAAAAGTCATTGTTTCTAATGAATCTTATAATTTTCCCCTTTAGTATATAAGAGCTCAATCATTGAATAAAATTTACATGTAAAATGGTGGGTGTGAGAAGTCACATCTCTTAGTTATTAAGAGCATGGGAATGAAATACAATCAACATTGGGGTGAGTGAGACTCAACTTAGATGGGGAAAAAGGGAAATCTGTCTCGGGAAAACAATAGTTTTTACATCAAGTTTTTGGAGAGCTAGGAAGAGGAGTGTATGAAATAGTGAAGGAAGTCATACAAATGGCATGTATGGTAGTTGTTTTGGAGTTATAGAATGCATGAAGAAGGAGGTTGTTCAGTTTGTAGAGTGAGACTATGTGAGAGAAACTACCCTAGTACTAGTGAGCTTGTTGTTGTGTTATTTACCATGTAGTTGACATCCCTTAGGTTCTCAACAAGAGAGATTATTGGCTAACCTATGGTGGAGCCCTGGAGGGGAGTGGGAAGGTGTGAGGGACTATGTGTAGTGAAGGGGGATTTGATTCCTTGGGTTCTGCAATTTGAGAGGAAGAGAGGTGGAGGGTTGGGATAACTCGGGTTGGGATAAATTTCCATTGGTTGTGAGAAAATTTGATCTAGTGGAGAGACCACCTCACTTATGGATTCCTAGCTCTAGCTATGATTGGATGGAATGTACATCATGTACAACTAATTGCACAATTGTTATTAAAAAATAAGTGTTTCATCTTTGTGTATTCCTTTTATTTATGGTTTATTTTTCTCTATAGTAATATTTGTTTTCACCTAATTATATATTGTTGTGAATGAGTATAACTTTAGCTTAATGGTATAGAAATTTTAAATCTTCACTCTTAGTATTTAAATATGTAAATTTTATTTAAAGTGGTGCGAAATCGCTACCCTCACGGTCCGACTCACTCTCACTAGGACCTTCTTAACACACAGGCCCGAAGAGTCGAAGACCCTTCCAACTCCTCTCGGGAGTTCCCTCTACCCACAACACTACTTCGACAATCTTCCCTTCGATTCTCGGGAGATCGGGTTTCGTTGTATCGTGAAACGCGCATGCACAGTTCACATGTAAACCAAAACCCCGAACCCCGAACCCCGATGGGTCAACGGGTCAATGCTTCTCGTGTATCAGGGATTTCCCTATCAGGATATTGCTAGTTGCAATGTCGATCCTTTGAACTTCAAATCTCCGAACACCGATGTGCCGATTCCCCGAAATAGCGCCACCTGTACTCCACTAGCGTCTTCGGGTCCCACGCAACCACGTCACTTCGGGATTTTGCGGATCGCGAATACACGATACAAGTTTTCCCGGGTGTCGAAAACCCCAAACGCCGAACCCCAATATACTGGGATCGCGTGCCACCTGTCCTGTGGAAATCAACGGCCCCGAATAACTAGGGAAATCGCGACTCACGATTTCGACGAGTCTACGCCTCACCTTGACAATCGCCGAATGTCGAATCCCGATATACTGGGATCTCACGACACCTGTCCCTGCTCTGATCGACGACTCCCGTCGATTCGGAAAATCGCTACTCGCGATTTCAACGTGCATGCAACTCTTTTCTTTCCAAACGCCGAATGTCGAACCTCGATGGTCTTTGGTCCTTCCTGCGCCTATAGTTTAACTCCCGCGCAACTTCTCCACGATCCAACGATCCTCGGGACTTCACGATTTCTTCACTTCGATCCTTGACCGTTGATTCTCCTTCTTGGAGATTTCTTCTATCCCAAAGCTCTGTTTCTATCCGAGCCCTCCTGGGTCTGCTCCCACAGAAACCTCAAAAGGAACTATCTCTCGTGAGATTAAGTCCTCCGACTCCTTCGTGACTCTTCACCCATGCTTTTCTCACTCAATCTTCAACAACTCTCAAAGTGTTGAAGTCACATGGACTCGGTGCACTCACAACCACAGAATCCCTGGTTCCTTCTACTCAAGCAAACTGCTAAGATTTCTATCCAGCCTTCACTTCTCCTGCACGCTTCCTCGACCCAATTTAACTTCTGGGTGAACGAGAATGAGAGCTTAACTGCTGAGCCCCCCCTCAACGCACTCTCTGCGGAGGAATTAAACTGCACTCTATGCAGGAATCTCTTGGCTCAATACAGAGAAACAATTGAAACTCATTCTCCTGTCCCTCACAGTTTTCAAATCAACTATGAAACCACATACACGGCATATTCACATCAAATGCATACAAAGGATACATAACTTTCAGGAACGCATAAGCAACATCATACAGAGAAACAACACAAACTATGAAGCTGAATTACAGACTCTTTTCTATTAATTCAATCTGTACATGGGTGTTCTGCATGAATTCTCTGCTTGCTCTTCTTGCTCATGTTTCTATTCACAATGCTCTGAATGAATTACAATGTACAAAGGAGGGTGCCTATATTCTGTTTTCCCTCTCGAAATCTACAACTATCAATTCTACAATAAATTCCTATCTAACAACATTAACTCTAATAAATGCCTTCCTATCTACAATACAATACAAGTGCGCTTCTTTATGAAATGGATTCATGAAAGAGCGGCGCAACAATGTCCAAAGCATTTCAAAAACATATGTGCTGGCACTGTCCAGTTGTATTTTCCTTCTCCTCGCACGGGCTCGCTTGATGAGGTGTGGATGCTCCTGCATCATACTCCTCGGCTCAAAAGATTTCATGGGCTCCTGTCCATGAGCTCCTGCGAGGTATGCCCATGCTTCTGTATCTCTGCTTTAGTCTCCCGGCTGGCGTCCTCCACTGGGTGGTTCTTCCATTTCACCAGGTATTCAAAATATTTCTTCCGCCTGGTCTTCCTGCCTACTCTTTTATCGAGTATGCACTCCATCTGAGGCTTATGTGCAACTGGAAATTGCTTCTGCCACTAGATCACTGGTTCCTCAACTCCAGCCTCTGCTTCATCAGCCCTGTATGGGTATAAATCCAAAACATTGAAAATCGTAGATATCCCGATGCCCTCTGGCAACTCAAGCTCATATGCGTTCTCCCCGAACTTCTTCAGGATTCTGCACGGCCCAACCTTCTTCATCTTGAGCTTGTTGTATGTTCCCCTCGGGAACCTTTCTTTCCTCAAGTGCACGAGAACCATGTCTCCTACTTCAAACTGAAGTTGTCTCTTCCTCTGATCGGCTCTGCGCTTATATTCCTGATTTGACTTCTGCAGTCTCTGTCTCACCTCCGCGTGAAGTTCCTGCATTGCCTCAGTGAACTCTTCAGCACGAGCGCTGCTAGTCTCAGCCTGTTCTGACTCCCTAAGTTCAGAAAATCCTCTCGGCTGTGTCCCATACAAAATCTGGAATGGGCTTTTTCCTGTACTCCGATTCACCGAATCGTTGTACGCAAACTCTTCTTGTGGCAATATCTGGTCCCAACTGCTATGATGCTCCATCACTAAGCCTCTCAACAGATCTCCCAGACTTCTATTGACCACCTCGATCTGTCCATCCATATACGGATGATAAGCTGAACTAAATGCCAGATTAGTTCCCAGCTTCTTCCATAGCGTCCTCCAAAAATGACCTATGAATTTTGTATCCCGATCCGAGACTATGCTCCTCGGCAATCCATGCAATCTGACGATCTCTCTGAAAAACAAGTTTGCGATGTGGGTCGCATCGTTGGTCTTATGACACGGTATGAAATGTTCCATCTTCGAAAACCCGTCTACCACCACGAAGATGGAATCAACGCCCCACTATGTTCTCGACAAACCCAACACAAATTCCATACTGATTGCCTCCCATGGCCTTTCAGGTATGGGCAATGGTTGATATAACCCAACATTCTGCTTTCGGCCCTTTGAATGTTGACATATCCGACACCTGTCAAAAAAACTCTTAACATCGGTGCGCATCCCGGGCAATAATATGATTCGCTCAACTTGGCGAACATTTTTTCATGTCCAAAATGACCTGCTAATTCACCACTATGTTTTTCCTTCACCAAATTCTCCCTCATGGAGTAATTCGGAATACACAATTGATTGCCCCTGAACAACAATCCTTCTTGGATCAGGTAATCCATCCATGGGCTTCGATCTCTGAGAACTGGATTCTTAGCTGCCTCATATGCTTCTCCGAAATCTGTATCACCTGCATACATATCTTTCAGATTTTCAAAACCCAAAGTCTTGACTCTGAACTCCTGCAGAAGCAAACATTTCCTGCTTAAAGCGTCAGCTACTTTGTTAGCAGTTCCTGAAATGTGCTTGATCACAAACGTGAAATTCTGCATGTACTCTACCCACTTTGCATGCTTTTGGTTCAACTTCTCCTGTTGACTTACAAACTGCAATGCATGATTATCGTTGTACAAAACAAATTCTTTGGGTATCAAGTAATGCCTCCACTTTTTCAATGCCTGTATAATGGCATAAAAATATTTGTCATATGTGGAGTATTTCAGCTTGGCATCATCCAGCTTCTCGCTGTAATATGCAACAGGTCGATCATCTTGACTCAGCACCCCTCCAACAACATACCCACTGGCATCACATTTCACCTGAAATGTTTTCTGAAAGTCAGTCAACACCAGAATTGGTTTCTTTGTAATCTTCTTCTTCAACAGATTGAAGCTTCTCTCAGCCTCTGTTGTCCAGTGAAAAACTTTATGCCGCTTTTTCACTGTGTCCATCATTGTTGCGCTAATTCCACTGAAATTCCGAATGAATTTTCTGTAAAAACTAGCTAAACCGTGGAAACTTCTTACCTCAAAAACGTTCCTCGGCGATGGCTAATTCCTAATCACTTCCACCTTCTCAGGATCCATCTTCAATTCATTCGCCGAGATAACAAAACCCAAGTAGATGAGTTCTGTCTGCATGAATGAACATTTCTTCAAATTTATCAGCAGCTTCTCCTGCTGTAGCCTTCTCATCACAATGGCTAAATGCCTCAAGTGTTCATCCTTGGTCTTGTTGAAAATCAGTATGTCATATAGATACACGACCACAAACTTTCCAATGAATTCCCGCAGGACTTCATTCATCAGTCTCATAAAAGTGCTTGGCGCATTTGTCAAGCCAAACGGCATGACCAGCCATTCGTACAAACCTTCATTTGTTTTGAATGTTGTTTTCCATTCATCCCCTTCTCTCATATGGATCTGATGATATCCGCTCTTGATATCAATCTTCGAGAAATAATTCGCCCCACTCAAGCAATCCATCAGATCATCCATTCTCGGCAGTGGAAATCTGTACCTGATGGTGATTTTATTAATCGCCCTGGAGTCTGTACACATCCTCCAGCCTCCATCCTTCTTCGGACTGAGTACTGTCGGAACAACACACGGACTCAGGCTCTCCCTTACCAGTCCTTTGTCCAGCAGATCCTGTACCTGCCTTTTGACTTCCTTGTTCTCCTGAGGTGTCAATCTATATGCATCTTTATTCGGTAAGCTTGCTCTGGGTATGAGGTCGATATGATGACTCACACTCTGCATCGGTGGCAACGAATGAGGTAGTTAGTCCACGATGATATCAGCGAACTCTCCCAACAGTTCCTGAATCTCTTCTATCAAGTCGTCCACTCTTGTGTTTGTCAGGACAATCCTCGGCTTCCTGACAACAAAGAATTGTGGATCTTCATCCTTTTCCATTTCTGTGAGAAGCTCCTTCCCACTCATAAGAAGTATAGTGCTGGTTACTTTCGGCTTTACTTCTTTATCTTTTATCGGAAGCAATCTATGGATTCTCCCATCTTTCTCCAGAGTGTATGTGTTCATCCTTCCATCATGAACAACATTTCTGTCATACTGCCATGGTCTACCTAGCAATATATGACATACATCCATGGGAATGACATCGCACAAAATCTCATCATGATAATTCCCAATTTTAAATTTAACCAAGCATTGTTTTGTGACACTTACCTGGTGTCCTTTCTATAACCACGAGACCTTATACGGGCTTGGGTGCTTAGTCGTTTCCATCTCCAGCTTTTCCACCATCTCGGATGAAACGAGATTGTCTGTGCTCCCACTGTCAATTAGGACTTTGCATTTTATGTCCTTGGCTGTGCAAGCCGTTCTGAACAGTCTGCTCCTTTGCACTGTGCTCTCCACCTCTTTCTCGAGTGCTAAGATAACTTTATGCATCCCAAGTGATCTTCCACTATCTACATCTTCAGCCTCTACATCATGCTTCTGCACCTCAGTGATGTGAGTTTCATTTCTGTCCATTTTCCTGTCTGGACAATCAACGGCTTTGTGTCCATCTTTCCCACATGTAAAACATGTGATAATTCCTCCACGACCTCTTCCTCTACCTCAGGTACGAGGAATAGTGTTGGCATCAGCATAACCGCCACCTTGCTCTGTATGCTGCCTCCTTGGCTCAACATATTGTTGCCTTTGTTGTGAGGTTCCACCTCTCTCAACCTTTCCCTGAGGTTTCTTCCATTCCTCCTTGGGTTTCTGGAATTTTTCTTGGGCAACTGCCTTGCCTCTGGGCTGACTCCTGCCTCGCCCTCGCTAACTCTGCTTGCGGCTTAGCTTCTCTTCAGCTTTCAGAGCCATCTGGTACACATCCTCAACTGTTCAGATGGTAACCATGCTGAATTCATCCTGAACGTCATACCTCAGACCATTCAGGTATCTTGCCACCTTTTCGTCATCACTCTCCCGATGACCAGCTCGAATGTTGAGCCTATAAAATTCCTCGGTGTACTCTTTCACCGTCATCATCTTCTATCTCATGTTTTGCGT
>ML783328.1:368477-420166 GCA_009831015.1 Picea engelmannii | reverse complement strand
ACGAGTATTGATACATGGGTTTTAAGGTTATAGATAAGAAAATAATACTTTTGTAAGGGAATTCTTTGTGGTAAGTTAGAAGTGATCCTTCATTGGATATGAGGTGGAGGGTACTAAGATTTGGTTAAAGGTAGAATCCATGTTAGGGTAGATTTATTGTGGACTTGTGGAAACAATCAAATCACAATTCTTTCATGGATAGATTAAACTCTTGTCTGTTGAGACAATTATTGTGACATATACCGAATTAATTTAATAAGCATGAACTCAAGATAAGGCTATCGGCCTTGTTATTATTCTCTCGTAAGTATGAGTAATTATATGTCGTATTATGATAGCGACGATTACAGGTTTAAAAAGATCAAGTATATAAGAGTAAGGAAGTATTAATGCACTTATAAAAAAAATAATTATTTGGTAAATTTGGGGTACATTACATATGGTATTAGAGAAAGGGTTACAACACTTGGATGTTAAATAGAGCCAAATTTTGTTTTTAGTACATACTTTTCTGTATAATGGAAAACTAACAAAAACGCTTACTGTTACAAACATTTTTTTTTTTTTCTGTTGTGATAATGGCAGCATAGAATGAAGAGGAGATCAGACTTGACGATAATCCCAAGAAAGGACCTCCTAAAGAACCTAGGTAGAACAGTGAAGGAATTTCAGCTACCCAGGTTCTGGAAACAATGAGGAACCTTATCGTGGAAGTGCAAGTTTTCAAGGCACATAATGGGAAACTGAAAAGGCACACGAAGACCAGTAGGAAATAAATGAAGTACTGATGCATAGAATAGTATCCAAGAAGATCCCAAAAGACAATGACAAGGAAGAAGAGGTCAGCAAAAGAGCCTCCAAAAATTCTGGTCCTGAAGCAGAAAACGAGAACAATTCTTCTGATGCAGTGCCCCTACCTCAGTAGGTTTTTCTGACCTCTCGGTCAAGGATCGATCAAGATACTGATTCGAATCGACTCCTCGGGTCTCTGTTGGACCCCAAATCAACTTACATAGGACATTTCTCCAAATTCACAGGTTGTGTGGCTCCCACGGGCCCTCTCCTGAGCATTGTTCAAATTTCAACGCATGATGGGCGCTAGCTTTTATCTGGCTAAGCCCTTCATTTACGTGACCACGGTTATGACCACTCGCCTAAACAAAAGGTGGTTCACAACTTCATGTGTCGGGTATTTGCATATGAGTCACCCTTAACTCTCCTAACTCCTGATCCCTCGAACTGGAGACTAGTGCATGCTAGCCCCTCTATTCACCTTCATCAATGTGACCCCTCTCTATGACCCGGGCCCAATATTCCAAGTGCCTCACGACTTCGAAATTTTCATTGTCATAAGATTTATCATCTCCCTTCTTCCAACTTCCAAACTTGTGCTTGTGTCATATCGATGGTCCACAATCCCCACGATCCGACGGTTCTACTCTCCCCCTTCACGAATCAGGACTTTGCACTTCACGAGATTGAAAGACGGATCATCTCCCTTCTTCTGATATCTAAAACCCCGACTCTCCATTTTCCTCCGATCAACGGTCTAGGACTCCCCATAATTCAACAGTTCTGATCTCCTTCGCGAACTTGGGACTTCGCGTTTCGCGATTTTGGAAGTTGGTTTCCTTCTTCCTCCTGACTCCCAATTTTTTATTTCCAGATCAACAGTCTGGATGTGCCCATGATCCAATGGTTGAGATCAAATCGTGAACTCGAACTTCGCAAGTTCCCTCTTTTCCTATCTCTGACTTCTCGATATTTGCGAGCATCAGATAAATGAATCACAAATCCCCACGATCTAACGGCTCAGATCAACTCACTGTTGGTTGTGGAGCTTGATTATGTTCCTGATTCAGAGGTCCTTGCTTTCAGCGATGTTTATACCCCATGAATACTTTATACCCCAGAAGTATGTACACTCTTGCACGCGGGGGAGTGTAGAGGGGGGGTACCCCGTTTGCAGGGTCCGGGGGGCCTAACTCCCGGCTAGGGGGTTCGGGGACAAATCCCCCAAAGGAAAAATTTTCTTTTCAATGTATATTGTAATTTCATTGTAAATCTGGACTGTTTATTGCATTGTAAATTACGTTAGGGTTTTTTCACCCTAGAAGGCAACCCTCTGTTATGAGGGAAACATATTGTGGCTATGCATTATGGTGAGTATTGTATTCTGAGAGAGGATACTGTGAGAGAAATAAGAGGAAGTTACAACAGGTTTTGTTGTAGGTTGTATCCCTTCATTTGCTGGATAATAATAAAGGAAGGACTTGGCAATTTCTCTGGTGTACATAGCCCACACTGGGTAAACCACGTAAATCTGTGTCTCTATTGTATTGTGTATCTTTTGTGTTTTGTTTCTGCATTTGTTTTATTTTATTACTCCGTGGTATTGTTTTTATAACACTCATGATTTCACGTTTCATGACTTTGGAGGTTGGCTCACCTCTGTTCTTTCAATTCCCAATTTCCCGCTCGCTCAAGATTGATGACTCACGACCTTTCTCGATCCAATGGCTCAGATCAACTTGCGAGTTCACATTTCATGAGTTCTCATGAATCTAACCTTTGACTTCCCTGAGTCACGAGTTAGCGAAATGTTGATCTCTTGCCACATGTCCTCCTTGATGGGCGATTAGGATCATTGTGGCTCCTAGCTCCTCGGATATTCACCTCCTACCTTCTCGCTAATCCTCCATGGTATGATCCTTTGAACCCCTGGATCTACTACCACCTCTCCTCTGATGATGGATGATCTTGATGATTTCGAAACCTGGGAATTCACAAACTCTACTCTTTTGTACATTATCAAATGGTTTAACCCTCATGCACCTTCCTCCAGATCCAATGGCTATTGGTCCATGTGCTAAAGTTTGATAGCCTAGATATGATATTCTCCTGCAATTGCTTCTATTGTCTGGGCATAATTTCAACAGTCTAGATCATTGCTCTGTAGCTGATCTAATGATAGTTGTCTCTCCTCCTCCTCAGGTTTGGATTTCTGCTAGACTTGGAAGATTTATACACTTCGAAGGTTTCGGCCTTCGATCTACCTCCTGCGAGCCCTGATGGCTTTGGGTCTTGGCTTCCTCTTTCCCTCCTGATCTTTTTTCAATGAAATTTGACCTCATCCCTACACACACTTGTGCTCTGTGTGCAGCTTCGTACTACTCCTCCTCAACTTTCCTCACTCTAAAACCTAGAAGGGGTTTCTCGACCTCTGCAACTCCTTGCAGGATCCCTGGACGTTGTTGTTCTATCCTTCCCGAGCTTTTGAACCGACTAAGATATCCAAAGGGTCTCAACCTTTCCTCTTCCTTAAAATATTTTTGGTGCTCCTCCTAGCACACGTTTGCGCTCGACCTTCTGAGCTTTTGAACTTGAAACAGTTCACTTCCCATCACACTCCTTGTGCTTGATCGGCCTTGAACTAGATGTCTTCAACACTTCGTCTGAGTGTTGGCCTAGTGCACTCCTTGCATAGGTATTCCTCCAAAGTGTTTAACAAATCTTCTTTCCTACTTGAGATTCAACTCCTCGGACCTCAAAGGTCTCTAGTTCATTTTGTTCCTTGAAGGGATATAAGTGCCCTCCTAGAGAATTCTGCTCAAGCACACCTTTCTAATCCTACAGAGTGTTCAAAAACCCTGTGAGTGTCTTCTTGTGGACCCTTCTCTTCTCACATAACTTGAAACTGAGTTCCTTCATGCACTCCTTGCACATGCTCAATGCCCACCTGGAAAAGCTTCACATAATCCTCAACAATTTTGTCTTCTCTCTGTGCCCTCCTCTGCATAGTATTTCCTCCATGGTGTTCAGTAAACTTGAGGTTCTCCTTGAGTTTATAAATGTTTTTCTGTGCCCTCCTGGCATGTCCTTCCCTGAACTTGATTAGAGATTCATATGCACACTCTTTGCGCTGGTTACAAAACCTCCAAAATTTTGTTGTGCACTCCTTGCACATCCTAAAGAACCCATAACAGTTCTGCAAACTCATAGATAGAGAATTCTATCTATCCTTTCATATTAAAACTTAACATACATGTAGAACGTTCATTCATAAGCACAAATGACATTCATGAACACATCAACACATATATAAAGTTCATATGCAGGAAAACAATTTTCTCTCCATTAAAATGAATGTCCAATTACAATATGTGCAGGATAGACTGTAACATCGCCTCATCTCTCTCAAGCAAACTATTCTATCTCCTATTCAAAAATATTACTCTCGCTGCCTCATTGGGTGTACAATCACCTACTACTACCAGAGGTCCTCTCGGGTTCCCTCCAACTACTCGTCTACTCCAAAAAAACAAAAAACCGAACTGCTACTCTAGTTTAGTTACATTCAAGATTGAGAATGAAACTCCCAGATCTCTTGCGATCATTTAGATCTCGAGCGTTTCACTCTTCTTCAACCATCTGTTCAAAAATGGATCTACAAAAAACACCAACTTGTAGATTCCTTGTTTGTACTATGCCGTTGATTTTTCCTTCCGCGTGCGCTATGGAACTGAGTTGTCCTTCCACGTGGGCTTGTTGATGATGCCCCTGCATCATACTCCATGGATGGAAAGTCATGAGCTCCAGCTCATGGCTCCCTCTTCTCTACTATTGAAATACTCCAAGGTCCAATACTTTCTCTTGGAGTTGTTCATCTGCTCCTTTTCCTTGCTATCTCTTTTACCCTACTGCTCCCACACATTTTCTTATGTCCCATACTTCTCTGATGACTTCTTCTTGTACTTATTCCAACATCAATATCTTTATCTCCTCTATTTATTAGTCCAGTTGGTCCATTGGTTGGTTTGCCCCCTGCAGTATGCTCTGTTTCCTTTTCTCTCCATCAATTTCCAACTTGACTTGTTGGATAGGATGCTTTTGCATATTTACCTTTCTCTCTAGGGCCTCTGTCTTTTCAAACATATCAACAAGATCCATGCTATCTCCTTGGCTGAAAATTTTGAGCAGTTCCACCGAATTCTCTTCTTTCTCCATCTCTTGGGAACATTTAAATGTGTGCTCTTTCTACTCTTCACCAATCTGATCAATCTGAACTTTCATGTTATCTTCATCTCCTTTGGCATTAGTTGACCACTCTATTGTAGACTCCAGTTCTGCAATCTCACAACTGAGTTGTTGTTCAACTTCCTCCTCTGACAGATTGACTTTTTTCATCTCCGCTTGTGTTGGTTCAACTCCAAATTCTTCCAGTTGCTCCCTGATATGGTATGCTCCCTCTTCTGCTGCATGCTTCAGTGCTGCAGTCATCTCCTGTTCGACTCCCTGGCTGAATTTTTTGAGCAATTCTGTCGAACCCTCTTCTCCTACAATCTACATGATTGTATCTTGGAAGCCATCTTATGGGTTGGATTGTCTAACCAATCCTCCAACATCTTCATCTCTTTCTCCCATTGAGTGAGAACTTCATCTGAATTCTCCTCTTTTTCTGTTGGGGCCGACATCAGTATCTTCTCCTTCTCTTCTTCCTCTGTGACAGTCACTGTTGGTTGTCCTTCCTCTGTTGTTGCATCTGCAACATAAGTGCTTGCCTCAAATGGGATATGTGGGAGGAATACATCAATTCCTCCATTGATCAGAACACTCCTCTGATCCTCCTCAATTTTGATTGAAGTATTTAACTTCTCATCATCTTCATTCACATGGTTTGCAAGTCCACATGAATCTTCATGTATCAGTGATCCTTGCTAATCTGAACTTACCTCCGAGCTCCTAAGACTTTCAGATAGTCTCATCTCTTTCCCCTTTCCCACCTAGCGATTTGAACTTCCATCACTACCCTCCTGGAATTCTATGAGACCGTCCACTAACCCCCTTCCATTTCCCACATGGAAACTTGAAAGTTCACTTCTTCCCCTCTGGAAGTTTATGATATCCCTAACTGATCTCTTCTGCTCATCATCACTGAGATTACTCCTAGTCTCTGGTTCACAGATGTGATTCACTTTCTCCTATGTCGTCACAGAGGTTTTCAGCATGCCTCAGCCACCTTCTCAACAATTGTCGTTGTCCTCTAGAAAATAATTTCTAGACAAGCCACTTTACCTTCCTCTTCAAAGGCCATTCATATGTCCAATGCATATTAGTATCTTTTTTCATCTTCAATGCTAGCCTCTCCATCTCTTCTCTTATTTCCCTGATCTCTCTATTCATTTGTGATTTACTTTTCTCCTGGTGGCCTCCTCTTCGACCACGCTCATGGACTTCAGTAGCCATCTTTTTTGTCTTCATCCCTCCTAGATATCTACCATTTTTTGCACACCTTGCAACAATCTTCGTAGAGCATCAACACTCTGTCTTCCTTCACCTACTATCCACAAGTGAACTTCAGCTTTGGATACCATCTGATGTCATCAAATTATTTCTAGTCTCCTTCTCACCTTTGTCTACAATCTATAGACATAATTCAACTCTTGATACTACTTGATGTAGTCATATTGTCTTCTCTATCTCCTTCACCTGAAATCTACAGATGAAATCAACTCTGATACCTCTTGATGGCATGAGGATATATCCCTTATCCCCTTTGCCTAAAATCTACAGACTAAAATTATCTCTGATACCACTTGATGGTATCAAACTATCTCCTTTATCTATTTTCCTCTTTTTCCTGCTATTTACAAGCAAAAAAATCATCTCTGATACCACTTGATGCAGTGCCCCTACCTCAACAGGGTTTGTTGACCTCCCGTCAAGGATCGATCAAGATATTGAGTCGAATCGACTCCTCAGGTCACTGTTGGACCCCAAATCAACTTACACAGGCCCTTTCTCCAAATGTGGAGGTTGTATGGAACCCACAGGCCATCTCCTGAGCGTTGTTCAAATTTCAACATCTAACGGGAGCTAGCTCTTCTCCGCCTAAGCCCTTCCTTTACGTGATCATGGTTTTGACCACTCGCCTAACCAAAATGCGCTTTGTGACTTCGCATGTTGGGTCTTTGCATATGAGTCACCCTTGACTCTCCCGACTCTCGATCCATCGAACTAGAGCCTAGCACATGTTATCCCCTCTATTCACCTTCATCAATGTGACCCCTCGCTATGAACTGGGGTCAATATTCCATGTGCCTCGTGACTTTGCACTTCACGTTGTCTAAATATTTCTCATCATCTTTCTTTCGACTTCCGAACTTGTGCTCCCGTCAGATCAACGGTCCACAATCCCCGCGATCCGACAGTTCTTCTCTCCCCCTTCGCGAATCGGGACTTCGCACTTCACAAGATCGAAATATGGTTCATCTCCATTCTTCTGATATCCGAAACCCTCACTCTTCACTTCCCTCCAATCAACGGTTTGAGACTCCCCATGATCCAATCATTCTGATCTCCTTCGCACACTCGGTACTTCTCTTTTCACAATTTTGGAAGTTGGCTTCCTTCTTCCTCCCAAATCCCAATTTCTGCTTTCCAGATCAATGGTCCAGATCTCCCTATGATACAACAGTTGATATCAAATCATGAACTCGGACTTTGTGAGTTCCCACTTTTCCTATATCTAACTTCCTGATATTTGTGAGTGTCAGATCGATGGTTCACAACTCCCCACGATCTAAAGGCTTAGATCAACTCGTGATTTCACATTTCCTGACTTTGGAGGTTGGCTCACCTCTGTTCTTCTGATTCCCTATTTTTCTCTCGTGCCAGATCGATGAATCATGACCTTTCTCGATCCAATGGCTCATATCAACTCGCGAGTTCACATTTCTCGAGTTCTCATGACTCTACCCTTTGACTTCCTTGAGTCACGAGTCAATGAAATGTTGATTTCTCACCACATGTCCTCCTTGATGGGAGGCTAGGATGATTGTGGCTCCTAGATCCTAGGATATTCACCTCCTACCTTCTTTCTAATCCTTTGAGGTCTGATCCTTCAAACTCCTAGATCTACTGCCACCTGTCCTCCGACGATGGACGGTCCCAATGATTTCAGAACCTATCCTCTGGAGCCAATGGATGTTGGTTCATGTGCTCAGATATGAAGGCCCATATATAATCTTCTCCTGCACTCACTTCTCCTGTGTGGGTGTAGTTTTGACTATCCAGATCGCTCCTCTGCAGCTAATCTAATGATAGTTGTCTCTCCTCCTCCCGAGATTTGGCTTTCTTCTAGACTTAGAAGATTTCGATGCTTCGAAGGTATCATCCTTTGATATACCTCCTGCGAGCCCTAATGACTTTGGGTCTTGGCTTCCTCTTTCCCTCTTGATATTTTTTCAATGAAACTTGACCTTAGTCCTGTGCATACTTGCGCTCTGTGTGCATCTTCACACTACTCCTCTTGAGCTTTCCTCACTCTGAACCTCGAAGGGATTTCTCGACCTCTGCAACTCCTTGTAGGATCCCTGCATGTTGTTGTGCTATCCTTCCTAGTCTTTCGAATTGATTCATATCTCCAAAGGGGCTCGACCCTTCCTCTTCCTTAAAGGATTTTTGGTGCTCCTCCTAGAACACGTTTGCACTCGACCTCTTGAGCTTTTGAACTTGAAACAATTTTCTTCTTTGCACACTCTTTTTTCTCGACCGAACTTCAACTAGTTGTCTTCAACACTTTGTCTGAATGTTGGCTTGGTGCACTCCTTCCACGAGTCTTCCTCCAGAGTTTTCAACAACTCTACTTTCCTCCTTGATATTCAACTGGTTAGACTGCAAAGGTCTTTGTCCCTTTCATTCCTCGAAGGGATATAAGTTCCCTCCTAGCAACTTCTACTCAAGCACACCTTTCTAATCCTATAGAGTGTTCAAAAACCCTGTGAGTGTCTTCTCGTGGACACTTCTCTTCTCACAGAACTCGAAACATAGTTCCTTCGTGCACTCCTTGCACACGCTCAATGCCCACCTGGCATAGCTTCACAGAATCCTTGACAATTCTATCTTCTCTTTGTGCCCTCCTATACACAGTACTTCATCCAACATGTTTAGTAATGTTGAGGTTCTCCTTTAGTTTGTAAATGTTCTGGTGTTTCCTCTTGGCACGTCCTTCCCTGAACTCGATTAGGGATTCATATGCACACTCTTTGCGTTGGCTACAAAACCTCCAATGTTCTGTTGTGCACTCCTTGCACAACCTAAAGAACCCAGAACAGCTCCACAAACTCATATATAGATAATTCTATCTATCCCTATAGATGAAAACTTAACATACATCTACAACATTAATTCATAAGAAAAAATTACATTCATGAACACATCAACACATACACAAAGTTCATATGCAGGAAAAACTCCTTTCTCTCCATTAAAATGTATGTCTAATTATAATATGTGTAGGTTGGATTGTAAAATAATATCTACTCTCTTAAGCAAACTAATCTATCTCCTATTCAATAATATTACGCCCACTGCCTCATTGGGCATACAATCACCTACTACTACCAGATGTCCTCTTTGGTTTCATCCGACTACTCGTCTACTCCAAAAAAATGAAAAACCTAACTGCTACTCTAGTTCAATTACATTCAATATTGAGAGAGAAACTCTGAGATCTCTTGCGATCATTCATATCCCGAGCATTTCGCTCTTCTTGAACCATCCATTAAAAAATGGATCTACAGAAAATGCAACCTTGTAGATTCCTTTTTAAATTAGAAAGGTGCACTCTGGCATTGAGTTGTCCTTTCACATGTGCTATGGCACTGAGTTGTCCTTCCACGTGGGCTTGTTGACGATGCTCCTGCATCATCTTTCAAAGGCACACCATCAACAGAAAATAAAACAGCCACGGGAAGAAAGAGGAAACAAGTGGACCACCTGAAGGGTGAACTTAAGAAAATCAAACCATCCACCTTTGACGGGGAATCCAGGATAGGGGAGGAGGTTGAAGCATGGTTACTAGACATAAAAAAGTATTTCCATATTTACAATTATTCCAGAAAAATGAAGGTCAGAATGGCCATTTATAACTTGAAAGGAAAGGTGAGTATATGGTGGCAAGACCTGAAGTTGGCCAAGGGCTTAAAGGAAAAACAGATGGAGTGGTCGAATTTGAAGAAATACTTTAAGAAATAGTATTTTTCAGAAAGTTATTGTGAAAGAAAGACCAAAGAGTTTTATGAGCTACGACTCGGCTAGATGACCATGGATGACCTGCTTAAAAAATATCTGAAATTGTTAATATTTGTACCTTACATCAGGGAGGACAAAGTAAAAATCCATCGATTCCTAGGATGCCTACCACATTCCTATAAGGACAGGATCAAGTTCGACAATCCCAATACCTTAAACAAGGTTTTTAGAAAGGCTCAGATGTTTTATGACCAATACAAATAGTGGTATGAACCTCCCAAGGCTTGGAAATATAAGAAACAAGACAGAATGAATCAGCGAAATAAGGGCTTCCAACCAACCCTTTCCAGAATGTATCAAGGAATTTTCCAAGAAAATTTTCTCAGTCCAATAATCAAAACACCCAAGGGGGTGGGAGACCAATTAATATGGGAACCAAGAAGTTTGGGGACAACCCCAGGGAACCGTTAAAATTTTGGGAGTGTGGAGAACCTCACTTAAGGAGGAACTATCCACGTTTTACTTCTACAACAAGGACCATAGTTCACAACCTACAAGAGGCCTCTACAGTGGGAGATGTGGGCAGAAGTGTATACAAGATCAATGCAGTTGTGGATGGATGAAAAGATGATCACCAATCCACTATAGTGGAAGTTTAAGGTGGAGTTAATAATAATCGTATTTCTGTTTTAATTGATCCGAGAGCTACTTTGAGTTACGTTGCTCCCAGTGTAGTGTATTCAAACAAGATTAAGAAAGTAAAGCATAAAAAATATTGGCTAGTACAACTAGCAACAAGAACAAAAACAAAAGTAATAGATTTCGTTTCTAATTGTGAATTCAGTTTAGATGGTCAAAACACAAAGTTAAATCTGAATATTCTACTGTTAGGGTCTTACGATATAATTATTGAAATGGAATGGTTAGAGAAGCATAAAGAAATTTTGGATTGTTATGAAAAATCACTTACTTACAGAGATGAAAACAACATTGTTAGGACAATACAAGGCATCAAAAAACCAGTCTCAGTTATGTAGATTTCAACAATGCAGTTTAAGAAGTGAATGAAAAAAGGTTGTCAGATTTATGTTATTCAAGTGACAAATCTGTTGGAAAAAGAAAATAAAACCAGCCTAGAATATTTTACCGTCTTACATGATTTTAAAGATTTATTTGTAGACAAAATACCAGAACTTACCCCAAGAAGAGAGATAGAATTCTCTATCGATTTGTTGCCTGGATCAGCCCCTATATCTAAGGCACCCTATAGGATGAGTTTACTATAAATAATAGAGTTAAAAATTCAGCTACAAGAACTGTTGGACAGGGGAATACATTAGACCAAGTCTCTCACTATGGGGAGCACTAGTCCCTTTTGTTAAAAAGAAAGATAGAACTCTAAGATTATGCATTGATTATAGACAGTTAAACAAAATGACTGTCAAGAACAAATATCCCCTACCCAGAATCAATGATCTGTTTGACCAAGTGGGAGGGGCAAATATTTTTTCTAAGTTGGATTTAAGATATGGTTATCACTAGGTCAGAATAAAGGATGAAGACATAAGTAAAACAACGTTTAGGATGAGATATGGACATTATTAATTTGTTTTTATACCGTTTGGTATCAATAACACACCAACAACGTTCATGTGTTTAATGAATAACATATTTAGTATGTACCTAGATAAGTTTGTTTTGGCATTTATTGATGACATTCTAGTGTATTTGAAAATGGAAGAAGAACACACAAAACATCTAAGGATAGTACTGAATACATTAATAAAAACAAGTTGTATGCAAAATTTGACAAATGTGACTTTTACCAAAAGAAAATACAGTACCTAGGACATGTAATATCTGAAGAGGGTATTGCAGTCGACCTAGAGAAGATAAGAGCCATCATGGAATGACCTATCCCTGAGGATGTGGCAGACATCCATTCATTCATGGGAATCACTGGTTACTACCACAGATTTATAGAGGGATTCTCTAAAATTGCATACCCTATCACATCCCTACAAAAATAGGGAACCAAGTTTATTTGGTTGCAGAAATGTCAGGAAATTTTTAATAAGTTAAAAGAACTATTAACAACCCCACCTATTTTAAGGGTAGAAGACCCGAATAAAGACTTTGTAGTCTGCGTGGATGCAAGCAAAGAAGGTTTGGGAAGTGTCCTAACTTAATAAGGGCACGTTATTTGTTACAAGTCATGAAAACTAAAAGAGCACGAACGAAACTATGCCACTCACGACTTGGAATTAGCAGTTGTAATGCATGTGTTAAAATTGTGGCGAAACTATATAATGGGCATACATTTTTTTTTTCTAACTGATAACAGTGGTGTGGAATTCTTGTTTACCCAACTAGATCTTAACACAAGGCAAGAAATATGGCTGGCCTTCTTGAGCAAATTTGATTTTGAGGTAAGACACATCAAGGGTAAGGAAAACAAAGTGGAAGATGCTTTAAGTAGAAGAATTCATGGGTTGTTTGAGATAAATATTAGCAGGAAAGAAAGAGACATTGAGCAAAGGATAAAATATGCAAGTGATAATGACGAAAAATACATCAAAACAATGGCAGATTTACAAAATAATGTAGAAAATGTAGACATAACAGATCTTAGTTTACATAGAAATGGATTACTAAGATTCAAAAACAGGCTGTGCATACTAGATTTTGTTGAATTAAAGATAACAATTTTGGATGAAGTACACAAGAAACCATATTCTGGTCATCTAGGATACTAGAAAATGGTAACAACATTGAGGAATATGTTTTATTGGCCTAACCTGAAAGGTGAGACAACAAAATACTTATCGAAGTGCCTAGATTGTCAACAGGTGAAGGATGAACATCAGCACCTAGCCAACCTATTACAGCCTCTCTCTGTAGTGGAATGGAAGTGGGAGACTATCTCATTGGATTTTATCACAGGTTTGCCTAAAACTCAAAAAAATAATGATTCAATTATGGTAGTAATTGATAAAATTAGCAAGTCTGCACATTTTATTCCTTTGAAATCTACTTATAAAGCTATTAACATCATTGAAATATTTATGAAGGAAACTTTTGGACTGCATGGTATTCCTAAAATAGTGATTTCGGATAAAGATGTCAAATTTACATCTACATTTTGGAAGGAATTGTTTGCAGGGTTGAATACTAACTTGAATTTTAGCACAAGCTACAATCCACAAATGGATGGGAAAACTGAACGAACAAACCAAATTGTGGAAGATATTCTATGAATTTACGTAAGGACGAAACCAACTAAGTGGGAGGAATATCTGCATTTGGTGGAATTTGCATACAATAATGGTTATTAGACATCGACTAAGATGAGCCCCTTCAAAGTATTGTACGACAAAAAGTGTACAAATATGATTAGATAGGATAACCCAATTGACAGACTCATGGTGGGACCAGAAATGCTCCAAGAAATGGAGAATACGCTAATAAAAGTACAACAAAATCTCAAGGAGGTACAAGATAGACATAAACATTACGCAGATCTGAAAAGAAGACACTGAGAATTTCAAGTTGGAGATCACATGTATTTAAAAGTCAAAGAAAGAAGAAGTTCATTAAATATAGGAAACTATTCAAAGTTGGCACCCAGGTTTTGTGGCCCCTTCGAGATCTTAGCTCAAATTGGACCAATGGCATATCAACTTGCACTTCCTACAAATTTGAAAATTCATAATGTATTTCATGTTTCTTTGTTAAAAAATTATGTTCATGATCCTACTCACATGATCGATTGGAACATGGCACAGGTGGAACCAGAAGGCGAATTCTAAGAGGAACCTCTGTGCATTCTGGACAAGAGAGAAACAATACTCTGAAACAGAGCCATCGCCTAGGTAAAACTGCAATGGAAGCACTTTAGTCCTGAGGAGGCCACTTGGGAATTGGAGGAAGATTTTCATAAATCTTATCCAACCCTGTTCCAAGAAAGGAATGAACACTGAGGAAAGTGTTCTACTGAAGGGGGAGAGGATGTAATATCCCCCAAAATAATTTATTATTAAAGTTTGTACGCACTTAGGAATTTATTTCCATTTTTGGAAAATTCGTATTTGGAAAATTATTGCCATTTATGGCAATTCCGAATTTGGAATTTGATTAATTGTAATTAATTATTGTGACGGTTGGGCAAAGATTTGATTTGCCCAACCAAGTTTTTGACTATGACACTTGTAAAAGACAAATATTTATATTAATTGTTGAATGACAAATGGAACATCTAGGTTGAAATCAGCTGACCATGACTCCATGAGTGGGGAACAAGCTTGAACTACCTCAGGGATGAATTTTACAAGTGGAAAATGAGGAATTTGGCCATTAGAAGCCCCTGGAAATCAGGGATTTTTAAAGATGCAAAAACTTCTAAAGGGGGGAAAAGACCTAGGCACAAGATGCTTTTTGCATATACAACAGATGGGAGGAGGCAGGACACTATTGAGTATGCTAGAGAAAGGATATCACTTATTTTCATGAGAATTATTCTGAGTGTGAGGAAAGGAGAATTTCTCATCTGAAATAGGACTATAGAGAAAGAGGAGCATTGGAGTTTGGCCTTATGGATTCATGGTCAGGCTAGGGGGTGACCAGAGCAAGTAGTTTGGTTGTTTTGTTCTATGGTTGGGTTGAACTTGGTTCCATTTTTTGTCTCGACTCTTTGTTCATATATGTACATCTACTTATTTCCTTGTTGAATGGTTTTATTGATTAATAGCTGGTAGAATGAAATGAATTGTAGAATAAGCCTTTACAGTTTGATTTTATTCATTGAGTAAAGTGAAGAAAACTACTATGAAGTTTTAGCTGTGATGAAGTTGAGTTATGTAAATATATGTATAGAGGATATGCATTCCATTTAAAGGAAATAGAAATATTGTTGTGTTAAGTCATAAACCTTACCATATATGTAGGGATATATATATGTGTGTGTGTGTATGTGTGTGTGTGTGCATTCTCTTATGGAAATTGGATCTTTACAATGTCAAACAAAGTTCTAGAGATGATTAGAAACATATATATAACTAGCACAGCCTCTCAGAAACAGCTGGAAAACGTCGAAAGGTAGCAGCTGTAAAATTCTAAGCCCAGTAAAAACCTCGTAATAAAATTCACTCACCATAACCGACTCGATAATTTGGAAACATGAACCGATGGGAACAGAAACGGCTTGGAGGTGGCCCTGAAGAGGTAGTATGTAAAAAAAGTGGCTAAATCACCTAGTAATTAAACGTGGCCCAGAAAATGAAACGCTCCACTTTGTAACAAAACTTTAATTGTTGTTAATCACTCAGACGTGGCAATCAACTAGCCACTATAGTAAATTTTAAATGTGATCAAGTAAAAGTAAAAAAATAAACATGTAAAATGATGCCTTTATAATAGTGAGGAAGTTAGTGGTTGAAATATCAACCATTAATTTATTGGGATGACTAAGAATATTCCATCAATATTTAATCTTGTCCATACAAAACTGATTAAGCACTAAAAACCTATTAAATGTGCCCATTATCAATGGGTGTACGCCTTTCGGCGTAAATATATATCGTAGCATGATAACATGCATGGAACTGCATAAAATTATAAATATGCATAACACATAAAGTTGTTATCGACATTTGAATCACTTGAGATTTCAATTATTTTCTATTAATCTCACTATATCAAAGGAGTAAAAAGTGCAGTCCCTTTTACATTACAGCAAACCCAAAAGAAAATCTCAGTGATATATTAATACATGCTACTTGTTACAGAGGGTGTTCAACACAAAACAAATATTTAATATCTCATGCAACACATGTTATCAAAATGGTAAATTTTGAAATTTATACAATATAGGGTTTCCCCTTTCTCTATTCCATTAAGGGATCTAAGATACAAGAAAACCATTTATCTATGGAACCATGGTTCAAACGGTTATCATAAGTACTCTAAGGTGGATCCTGTACCACTAAATAAAACAGAACCTGAGAAGTAAAATCAGATGCCGAGACCTAGAACTCGAATACCTTTCGAGTGAGGAAACCGCGTGTATCCTTTTCCCCAAAAATGATTAAACCCTGCAAAAGGGAATCAAGGTATTAGTAAAAAATGTTATGAAAAAAATTAATGAAATTAAATATGGAAGATAAAGCAATGTTCAAGGAAGAACCCATGAAATTTGACATTAAAGAGTCAACACCAGGTTAATACTTAGCTTGAGTTTGGCGTGGGGTGTTTTTCCCATCGGCGACACTAGGCGAACTATCCATAGCCCAAAGGGAGGAGTGGAACTTGAAATGACTGATGGGTACCCCCGCAATGGAAACAGGGGTCTCGTAATTACTTTTGTAACCGAACAAAATGAACCCAGTGCTCAGAATGTAGCAAGAAAATAGAACATTGTTAAACATGTACTTTATTTCATAACCAAATCAAATAAATATTTCACAGTATAAAGTATGTCCCACAAGAATTTCCCAAATTCGAACTACAAATAGGGTTGTGAGATACTGGTCTCATAAATTATCTAAACTTCAATTGATGATAAATAAAACACAGTTAAGAACATAGTTCAAGATACTTCAAATACCTTTTTTTTCATTACGCTGAAGAAGTAAAATCAGACAAGTTAATCAAGCATTCCAGAATGTAAATAAGCAAGTAGAACATTTCCAAAACATCTAAGATTTTGATAAACTAGAGGGAGTTTCCAGAGTACAATGCATGTCACATAGAGGCATTTATTTACCTTTTTTATACGACTTTTACTATTCTATTTATGCTGGAGAAAATGAAAATAGACATGTTTTCAGACACAAAAGTACATAAACAAATAGCTTAAAGTAATTAATTTAATTAAGTTAGGTTTTGAAATGTTTACACACAGTGGAATAGTATGGCTATCATAATCCATGTACCAGTACAAGCAAGGTAAATATATTTAGTATTAAACTCTGTACAACAACAAGGAAACCTTATCGCAACCAAAGGGGATTGGTCTACGACCTTACAACATTAAATTCGAGAATGTGATAAATCACAGCAATTTCGGATGCCCAACCTTTTCAGGAGCCAATAGTTCGAAGGCTCGTTACTTAATCAAACAGGAATATTAAAATGCAAGGATAAGAGGCAGAGAGAAGATCGAGGTCCCGGTCTTGTTGACTGAACCCTCAGCATTGTAAAGGATAAATTTGACAGAATACATAGAGAGCAATAATACATAGTTATTCACACGGGATACTCTCTATACAAAATGTTAGGGTCACTGTAGAAAAACCTGAGCATGTTTCAACCACGGTATTTTTCGGTGTTAGGTATGCCGTGAGTGACTCCAAACAAAAATTACAAGCCTAATATTTAAGGAGAGGTTTGAGGATAGCTTCTTGTCGACAAAACCCTAACAATACTACGAGACTATCCCTGCATCAAGAAAATTGAACCGCCTGTGTAAAAAAAAAAACTACATAGAAGTTTAATGAAATTCATGAGTAGCGGGTGGTTGGCCTCACGTGAGAGATAGGGTCGAAACCACCACGAAGTTAGAACTACCTTTTTACATGGAGCGTGGTTGGATTTACATATAGATATTTAAGAATAGCGAAGGGAGGACCACAACCAGAAGCCGTAAGGGAAAATAGTTACAAAGATAATCTCAAATACATTTAACCCTTTCTAAAACTACCACCTTACTACAAATAGCTTAAGTGTTAAAGTCGCCTGTGGACTTACTGGATATAGGAGGGAACCAGATGGTCATGTATCCACTTCTTTCTTTACGTAGAGTAGAGATTACAGGGATTAACGCTGAGTGTTTTTTTATAAGCACATAGAGACAAAAGGAAAATGGGACATTAGTTACCCAAGAGACTCTCGTATCACATAGTAAAGGAGAAGGAATTCTTTGAGTACACTGGCCATGTGAATGAATGTGCCTAGTGCATACACATTGGTCACGATAACCTAGGATCAGTAGAATTGCAGAACCCTAATAACTTTCAAACCAGAGAAGTTATGATAATTACAGACAAGTATGAATTCACATTCAACCAAACCTTAATGTTTTTAGTCCAATCCCTGTCACTAAGTCGGGTGGAGTTTTCTTGCTGGACAATAAGGTTTGGGGTTAGATTCAATAGGTTGTCGAGTCTAGAGTTATGACTTGTCATGCCAGATGGGATTTCAACTCTCTGTGCTATACATCGTTATTTGATCAACCTTGTCGTATACAACTGGCATATGTTAAGTTCCCTCCAATTACCATGTTAAGGTTTTAACCAAAAATAAACTGCCAAGAACGACCTTCTCATGTAACAGTTAAAGTGCGCATATTGTAAGAGAAAATTTGTTTAAAATAGATTTGTATAGTTTCCTTTTTAGACGACGTTGAGAACTATGGAGAAAACATGTGTTAGCATAAATATTGAACTCAAGAAATATGCTACCTTGAAAAAATATAAACATAGGTAATATATATATACCTGTATAGGATTGTGGTAAGGAGTGTATGTCCATCAACATTTCCAACGAGTATTGATACATGGTTTTTAAAGTTATAGATAAGAAAATAATACTTTTGTAAGGGAATGTTTTGTGGTAAATTAGAAGTGATCCTTCATTGGATATGAAGTGGAGGGTACTAAGATTTGGTTAAAGGTAAAATTCATGTTAGGGTAGATTTACTATAGACTTGTGGAAACAACCAGATCAGAGTTTTTTCATGGATAGATTAAACTCTAGTATGTTGAGACAATTATTGTGACATATACTGAATTAATTTAATAAGAATGACTTCACGAGAAGGCTATCAACCTTGTTATTAGTCGCTTGTAACTACGAGTAAGTATACGTCATATTCCAATAGCGAAGATTACAGATTTAAAACGATTAAGTATATCAGAGTAAGGAAGTATTAATGCACCTATCCAAGTTTTTTTTTATTTGGTAAATTTGGGGTACATTGCATATTTCCTCCTCAAAATCCTTGAGAGATGTTTTCTCGCTAAAATCCTTGAGAGATATTTTCCCCATAAAAATATTGGAGATCCCAATTTAGTGGATCTAGTGAGTGATATTCCCCATGGTTGTTAAGACTCGAAATCCTATATAATGAGGGAATTCAAAAATGAAAGGAGGAATATTTTAGGTGTCAAACCTTTGATCATAGGAGAAATAATTCATTGAAGTATCAACATTTTGATCTCAATATTTTCATGCAAGTGCTAGACGATGAGAGCTTGGAGAAGATTGCAACGACATCAAATTTATTTGTAAGTTCCTTCTCATGTCTTTCCATTAATATTACCTTGGCCTATTCCTTTCATTATCATTGTTTATTGTAATATCTATGCTTAGGTCAAATCAGGTATAGATAGATCTGTTTTATCTAATCACATAGAGTAGGAGAAAAAATTTCTTTGTTATTCATCATAGGCCCTGACTCGTTCTAAGGAGATTGGAGATAAATATTGAACCTTGGAGTAGTGAGGACAAATGTCAAAACAATATTTGTCACATTTCTCTCTTTCTCATTCGATTGCTTATGAACTAGATATATAAGGAAAGTAACAACCATTTGTCTTATTCTTTCTTTGGACCAAAGAAGGGGTCTTGGTTTAATGGGAGCTTAACCTGTCCATAGGGTAAGATTTCTCATAAAACCAGGTTGGTATAAGTTATTGCAATTATGAAGTACATTGGTTAATCGGTTACACTAACTCATATTGGGATAGAGATCTTGAGAATTCGAAGTCTACATTTGGCTATCTTCTATTGCTTGGATTTGAACCCTTTATCTAACCTTGTAAAAATTATAAGGTGGTCTCCCTTTTGATCATAGAAGAAAAATATCATGGTGTAGTACATGGAAAACTTAATTTTACACTTGATTCATTGATTTCATATATTATGATGATCAAAGTGCGATACAAGTTGCAAGAAAAATATCACATAACAAAATGAAGCATGTGGAGCTTCATGATCATTATTTAAGATAGTTAGTGCAATAACATGTTGTGAATCTTTTATATTATAGGAAATATGATTATGTTGTTGATGTATTTAAAAAGGATCTCTCAGAAGCTAAGTTTTTGAAACTTCAAGATATGTTCGGGCTTTAGGAAGAAGTTGTTATGAGGGAATGTATAGAAGTAATTCACCTCTTGAGTTTCCAATTTTTTTTCTCTAATGGGGGTTATTGGAATAACAAGATATGAAGGTTCATCACACCTATATATTTTTTTAGAGATAGTCATTCAAGAATTAACAATATACTAGGAGAGTTGAATAAGAGTTCAACTCGTTGGTCAACTAAGTGATTGATTGCATTGTCTATCATGCATTCAATTCGTGAACATAAGAAGGAAAAAAATAGAGAGTTTGTTATGAACCCTAAAAAACATATATGTGTACCTTGTCTTTTTCACATCAAGGGAGTATTGTCTATCATGCATTCAATTCGTGAACATAAGAAGGAAAAAAATAGAGAGTTTGTTATGAACCCTAAAAAACATATATGTGTACCTTGTCTTTTTCACATCAAGGGAGTTGATTACATATTGGTACTATACTAGCATAGCCACATTTACGTGGCTGATTAACGCCGAAAGACATATTAAAACAAAATTAAATTCGTTGTGGCAGCCTTTCGCCTACACAAGACCGCTGGCGACGCCACTGCAGCTACACATAAAGGTGGTCAGTCGATAGTTTAAGGGTCCTACATTAATGGTGTCAATATACAAACGAGATGGGTTTGTAGCTTATATCTTCTAAAATTTACAAAAACACATGCACGCAGAACATGCCAGATTCTGAACATAAGAAACAATTTATACAACATTTAGATTGTGGATTCGTTCATGGGTCCTCCGTGCGATATAATAATGGCATCAATGTAAAAACGGGATGGGCTTGTAGCTTATATCTTATGTACATAAATTCCACTGATTACGCCGTGGATGGGCATGGATCAGAAACGCCCCTGATTACGCTGCAAGCAGAGTAGATGCGTTGTTGGTAATGGCGGTCATTGGTATTGCAGATCCCAACGGCTTACTTCTCAATTCCGTAAAATTTAGAGACGAATCGTTGTAAACCTCCCACCATTTGTCCAACAACATCTTGATGTCTGCTCTATCCATGTTTGCCTCCTTGACAGTGAACCTCCACGATTTTTCTCCCTGCACCACCATCATGACCATACAGACACGATAATCCTATGGAAAAACTGTAATTAAGAGCTCAATTGAAACAAAAAAAAAGGAACTTATGTCGGCACAGTAGTGAACGACTTTGGGTTTGTGGATGTCTACTCTTTCTGGGTGTCACCACAACATAGCCATTACCAGATTGTACTCTTGAGGTAGAGACTTGTATACTTCACGGAAGAATGAATTCAAAAAATCCTCAAAATAATTCACCATGTTAGCAAAACATTGTAGCCTAGAATATATAGGTAGCCCCCATTGATTTTGAAACTTTGATCGCAAACCTGCTCGGCGAATGGGGTCAGAGAGGTGGCCACCAAATGTCAGAAACGCGACCACCAAACCAAACGTCAGTTAGCAGAAACATGAAATGCCAAGATATCTTAATATTTTTTAATCAGGTAGACGTGGCAATAAGTTAGTAAACACAGTAATTTTTAAACAAGATTAGGTAAATGTAAAAAAGTAAACATATACACTGATGTCTTTATAACAGCTCGGAAGTTAATGGATGAAATCAGAACCATTCATTTATTGTGACGACTAAGAATATTCTAGTCATATTTAATCTCGTCCATAGAAAACATATTAAGAACTAAAAACCTATTAAATGTGCCCATTGTCAATAGGTGTACGCCTTTCGGTGCAATAAGTGAACCCTATTTGTTGATTTAAGATTAAGAAAATTTGTGTAGTGTGTTATGTATAGAAATATTTTGGTTTCTTACATTATTATGTATGCCCAAATATGCTTGGTTGAGTTTAAGTGTTGTAACAATGTCTTTAGACACCACATCTTTCTTGGAATACTAGATCTATAATCTACCTAGTACTCTAATCCTCCAATCCAATATATATATATATATATATATATATATATATATAGTAATTTGTCAATTCAATTGATATTGTCCCTAAACATTAGATCTATATCAATGTATTTTGTTTTCGAACTAGGCAAAGCATTGTGAGGTATATTTTAGTTCCAAATGGTTATTTGTTGTTTAGTTTAAGAAACATGATGATTATGAAATGTTCTTTAGGATAATCCCTACTTTTGGATAAGAGAGGGTTTGTTTATTACCCCATGGTTCCCCAAATTTGATCCCTTCACTATGTTCATCACCAAAATACCATCCCACATTCACCTTTAAATCTTTGGCATATTTTAGTCTTTTAGAATATTGAAAATTATATAGGTAAACACTTAAAGTTAGATATTGAGTGGCTAAATATGAGGGTTTTTACTTATGCTCAAGTCTATGTAGAGATTTATCTTAGTAAATATATCCTAGATAGGATGACTTAAAATAGGGAAAATTTCAATTTTCTTAGTGCTTGTGTTATTGAAAAGTCACCTTTTCAGTGTCAAGTCCACTATAAAACAAGCCACCTTCAAGAATCACATCATCAGGAAAGAGCTCATCTAATGAGGTAAAAAAGTCATCCTACCAAATCCAAAAGTTGGAAGCCATATGATACCTTATTCTTAGATGATTAATATGATTAGAACATGGAAACTTCATCCTTAATAGAGGTAGAGAAATATGTTAAGGAAAAACTAAAAGAGAAGATTGAATAATTAAATGCAACCTCAAAGGTCTAAGAATAATAATGAATCTTGGGATTCCTCCCTCATAGGAGATCATTGTTAATGAAGGTACCACATTATGAACAAAAAGGTCTCATGCATATAAGAACTTTGATTAATATAAGGATATGGCCTTGATTTTAAACACTAGAATTCAAAATTCCAATTTATAGTTATTTCTCATGGACCCTCTTGAAAGGGTAATTAATAGAGGTCAAAAAGAAGGAAGGAAAATAAGCTCGAAGTTTGGACAACATTCCTTGTTAGTTTGTACTACCTTTTTTGGTGGACGTTATTTATCTCTAGAAGGTTTAAAGTGATCATTAACTTATGGGATTTCAGGAGCTCTCATGGAATTTATAGAATGTTACCACTTTTTGTTATTTGAATAAGGAGCTACCATTTTATTTTTTTCATTAAGTAAAATAAAATAAAATTCAATTCATCAAGCAATTGAAAGACACTATTAAATTGGGCCACTTTTCCAACACTTTATCGATGACTTTGTGTCGCAAACACGTCGCAATCCAACGAAAGCATGAACCCCATTTTTTTCATTAAAATTTTGATGCTCTTTTGATGAACAAATGTTTGTTGTTAGTCTAACTATCATTTCGACGAAACAGTTAGTTGAATGTACGAATAAATATTTGTTAACAACCAAGTATCAATATAGCATAGAAAAACCTCATAATAAGTACTCAAATCCTTGAGAAATAGAGAATTTCAGGTAATAATTCCCTTCAAGGGGGAAACCTCCTTATACCCCACATAAATGTCCAAATAAAAGATGATTCCAAATGAAAATGTCTCCTTGGTATATATAGGAGACTAGGAGGTACAATTCCAACTAATGGAATAAAGCCGACATAAATAAAATAACATTACTAATGTAATATGCCCCAATTAAGGGGTAATGAGCCACTATTTAGAGATTAACATGTGCCTCCCCTTGAGACAAGTGTTGTCCGCAACACTTGAGTAACTCTGGATGATTCTGTATAAAAGACTCATCTTCCCAAGTGGAATCTTCAGCCGATAGTTTCCTCCATTTAACGAGATACTCTGAAATGGATCTATTCCTCAGTTGGTGAATTCTTGTGTCAATGATGGCTTCAGGCTCCAATATGATTTTTCCTTCCTCGTCAAGTTCTAGAAATATAGTTTGAACTGGGATCTTGTTACCTATAACCTTCTTTAAGCATGAAACATTGAAAACTAGGTGTACTCATGAAGATGCAGGCAACTCCAATTTGTATGCCATAGTACCAATATTTTGAAACACCTTATATGGGCCATAGTACTTTGGTGATAATTTATTATCCTTCTTGGCTTTCTTGAGTGACATCTGTTTGTATGGTTGTAGTCTTAAAAACACCCAATCCCCTACTTCAAAACTTCTTTCACTATGATGTTGATTTGCTTGTTGTTTCATGCGATTTTGTGCCATGGTGAGGTTGTACTTTAAGATTTGGAGAACTTGTTGTTGATTCTCGATGTGATGTTCCACTACTTGAACCTTAGATTTTTATTTTAGAGAATAAGTGATGGAAGGAGGGTGGTATCCATAGAGTGCCATAAATGGTGTCATTTTTGTTGCAGTATGAAAGGAAGTGTTATACCACCATTCTGCCAAGGGTAACCATTTGAACCATTGTGTTTGTTTATCTAAGACAAAGCAACGAAGGTAGCCTTCCAGACATTTGTTCACTATCTCAATTTTTCCATCAGATTGAGGATGATAGGATGAGGTATGAGCCAATTGAGTACCCAAACAAGACAATAATTATGTCCAAACATTTCCAGTGAAGATGGGATCTCTATCACTTACAATAATCTTTGGGCTTCCATTTAGATTTTGAACTATCTCCATGAATGTGGTGGAAACTGTATTGGCTTTGAAGGGATGAGAGAGTGCACAAAAGTGTGTGTATTTGGTGAGTCTATCAACAATCACCATGATGACACTACTTCCTTCAGAATTTGGTAACCTTATTATGAAATCCATGGAAACATCCTCCCAGCGTTGACTTGGGATGGCTAATGTTGTAAAAGAGCTGGAGTCTTAATTGTTTCCACCTTATTTTGTTGGCAAACCAAACATTCTGCGACAAACCTTTGAACATCAGTTTTAAGGCCATCACAAAAAAAATCCTTCTTAACCCTATGGTAGGTCTTAAAAAATCCCAAGTGCCCTCATATTAGAGAGATGTGCAATTCCAATAGTACCTTTTGTTTGATTGGTATTTCTTACATAAATATAAGCGATCTTTTTACCATAGTGAATCATTTTTCCATGTAAATGTATCTGATGCACTGGAATCCTGCTGCAACCTTTGAATGAGAGTCCACACTTTTTCGTCATTCTTCCATTAATCCCTTCATTCTACTATCTAATCGGTTTGGATGATCGATATAGCATAGAGAAACGCCTCAACATCTTCATCCTTTCTTGAGAGTGTATTTGCCACAACATTTTGCTTCCCTTTTTATAGACGATTTCAAAATCATAACCCAGTATCTTGGTCACCCATTTTTTTTGTTCTTCTAAAGATAGTCTTTGTTCCAAGAATTATTTAAGACTATCATGACCTGTTTTGACCTTTAAGTGCCTACTTATTAGGTAAGGACACCATTTCTTCAATGCATGTAGTATTTCCATCATTTCCTTCTCATAAATGGGTTTGTGAAAGTCCCTTCCCTTGAGTGGTTGACTTTAAAAAGCCATGGTCCTTCCTTCTTGCATTAGGACAACACCAATTCCATTTCCCGAGGCATCACATTCCACAATAAAGGTTTTTGTGAAGTACGTAGTGGTAAAGACAGGAACTTTGCACATCACCTCTTTAAGTTGTTCAAAATATTTAGTTTCCTTTGGTGTCCATGAAAATTCATCCTTCTTAGTTAGTGTCGTTAAAGGTTCTTCTATTCTTCCATAGTGCCGAACAAACTTGTGGTAGTAACCTGTCAAACCCAAAAATCCTCTAGCATTCTTCAATGTTTTGGGAATCGACCAGTCCCTCATGGCCTTAATCTTGTTAGGGTATACCTTGACACCTTCATGAGATACAATATGACCCAAATACTCTACCTCATTCACCCCAAAGAAACATTTGGATGGTTTGGCATATAGTTGTTTCTCCTTTAGTAGTTGTAGCACCTTGTCAACATGTTGCACATGATCCTCCCAACACTTGCTATAGATTAGTATATCATCAAAAAATACTAACACAAATTTTCGAAGGAAGGGATTGAAAATGGAATTCACCAACCCTTGGAATGTGGCAGGTGCATTTGTAAGGCCAAAAGGCATGACCAAAAATTCATAATGTCCTTCATGAGTTCAGAATGTTGTTTTTGGTATATCTTCTTCCTTCATTCTAATCTGATGACACCCTGAATGGAGATCCAACTTTGTGAAATAAATTTCTCCATGTAGTTCATCTAACAATTCATCAATGACACGAATGGGAAACTTATCTTTAATAGTGATCTTGTTGAGCCCTCTATAATCTGGACACATATGCCATGATCCATCTTTCTTGAATACCATTACCACCGGTGCAGAGTAAGAACTTTGGATAGGTTTAATAATGCCAACCTCTAACATTTCTTCAACCATTCACTCAATTTCACTCTTCTGGACCTAAGGGTATCTGTATGGCCTGATGTTAGGAGGAACACTCGAGTGGGTGGAAGACCTTTTAGAATATCTTCAAATACTTTGGAATGCTTATCAATGATCCCTTGGAGATCTAGGGGAATAGATGGCCTAGATGTTTGAACATCTAGTGAACATAGTTGTGCAATTACACCTTGACGCCCCTTTTTCAAAAAAAATTCCATGCCATTGGAGCTTATCGCCTTACTAAGTTTCCCTGTGATACATCTTAACTCAATTTATTTTCCTTCTAATGAAAATTTCATGAAAAGTTCTTGAAAATTAAAAGCCATTGTTCCTAATGATTATAACCATTGGATTCCTAGTACGAAATCAGCACCACCCATGGGTATAGCAATCATTGGACTATTCATTACATATTCCCGCATAGTGAGATTGATCTTATTGCAATTTCCTGAGCAATTGATAGTTCCTCCATCTACAATCATTACTTGAAACCCTGGTGTTGGATATACAAATCACTTGAGAGCTTTGGCTAATTTATAGTGAATGAAATTATGAGTTCTACCAGAATCAATTAAGACTATTACCTTTTTCTTTTTGATATATCCTTCTATCTTGAGGGTTTGAGGAGTGCCTATTCTAGCCAATGAATTACATGATATCATGGGAGTCAACTCTTCAGAAGAAATCACATCTACGTTTTCATCTTGAGATGGTTCATGTGCTTGTTCTTGTTCTTCTTCCTCTTCACAATATATGTAAAATAATTTATTCTCACCACACTTATGTCCCTTACTATACTTCCTATCACTATTAAATCATAAACCTTTTTCTTTTCTTTCCTCAAATTGTTGAGGTGTCAACCTGGTAGGTTGAGGTGTTTTAGAAGAAGGAACATTATTCTCTCGATATATGTTAGGAGTGGTCCTTCTAGTAGCCATAGCCATATTTTTACTTTCAACATTTCTTGCCACCCTAAATGCATTCTCCAATGATTTGGGTTCCTAAAGATGAACCTCATGTTGAATGTTATCCCTTAAAGTTCCTATGAATACATCAATCAAGTGCTCATCTGGAATATCTGTTACCTTTATATTCAATATTTAGAAGTTCTCAATGTGCTCTATAACTGAACCCTTTTGCTTGATATTATCAATTGGATAAACAAGGTATTTCTTCTTGTATCCTCATAGTGTGCTATCATTTCTTCCGTGAAAATTGTCCAAGTGACAAGTGATTTGCGAGAACAAATCCATCAATACCACACAAATTGATTGGGTTCTAAATATAAAGAAGCAATCTGTACCTTTTGTGTATGTGGCACATTGTGTAGATCAAAGAATTGCTCCATCTGAAGTATCCATGTGATTGGGTCCTTTCCATCAAATTTCCTCATATCGATATTAGGAAAGTGGTTGGTCTTCAACCCAAAGTTAGGGTTTCTCCATTCTTGATTCATATTCCTTGTGTCCTCATCATGAATTTCATGGGATACATTTTCACTTTCAAGTGTCCTCTCTATTAGGAAAATTTTCAGTCCTTCCATGATCTCCCCTTTTAAACCGTCCATCTTAGTATTTATTGAATCCCTCATCTCTTGTAGTTCATCTTTTTTTATTGTCTTATTTTGTAAATCATTTATGTCCCTATGCATTTCTTCACCTTCATCAAGAGTCCAAGTAGGGCCATCTTGAGGCTTATTTGGTGTAGAAGTTCCCTTTTCTGGTGGCATGCTGGCCAAGTATCACTTTAAACCTTGATTTTGAGGTGGTTCTGCTAGGCAATCTTCCTTTTATTGTATATCCAAAATTTCATCCCTTTTGGGTATGGATTTTTCCTTTTTGTAGTTCTTTGATATTTCTTCTCTGCAATGCCAGAGGTATGATAAAAAATCAATGTGCCAAGTGGTATTTACGTTAACTTCCCCACAACTTGTTGATTTTTGGACTTTCCAGGAGATCTCACTTGTATAGCGTGCCCCACACAAAATAATTGATATAAAATTCTAAAAATCATACCAGAACTACTACAAACTGTCCACTATCCAATGAAAAGGGTATCACTATCCAATGACTAGGTTCACAGGAAACACAGGTCATATTTTCCCTCCCCAGTGGATTTCTCAGATGTGTGAGGTTATGCAGAGGCCAGACTACGAATCGGGAATGGCAAGCCAACCCCTTTCTCGTGAGCAATTTTCTCAATGGTGCATATCGTGCGTAGGTAACCAGAGGTCCACGACGGAGATCTTGGGTTCAGACGGTGGATGGGAGAATGAACTCCTGAACTAACGTGGAGGATGGAAAACATGACCAATGAACTCCCCAACACAGCTGACGATTCAATTTTTAACTGCATCATCCTAGGTCAACACTTATCTTCTTGGAGCCACATGCGCTCCATTTATCCTACGTCCCTTTTCCAAAAAATAGGATAACAAAACATATCATCTCCACCTTAGCCTTCAGGAATTAATATTAAAATATTATTCCTCTAGAGGTAATCCCCCTAGCTTAACCCCTAGGCCCAAATACTTATGCCCCTCCCTTGCCCAAACTTTTGGAATCTTATTCCCCCATCACTCTTTCATCATGGTCGGTCTACACACAACACTGTTTTTATATTAACAAAGTGCATAAGTACATGTACAAAGCAGGCTCCTGGCCTTTAACACCTAGGCTCTCTGGCCTACTTGCACATACACTTACCAACTTACAATTGCTTAGATCACCAGCCTACAAAACATGTTTACAATACATCCATATAACTGAGGCTCTACCGGGGGATATTACAGATACCTACTCTTAGGATCATATTATATCATCTCGTATTATATTATGAATTGGATATATTGTAAAACGAGGTTTCCCCCTTGAAGTGGACTATAATCACTGAGTTTTTATCATTTTTTAAGGTGTTGGATCATAACATCATCCTAGCAAATGAAAAAATGGCCTCTTGAATCCAATTTTTTGCAACGATCTCATCCACATAACATTGTTTCCACCTATTCATTTAGGGAATACTATAGATCACTTTCATAGCCGATGAAAAATGTTGGTTATTTTCTTGTAAAACCAGTTTAATGAAGAAACAAATCCTAATCCAAACAACCATAAATTTCATAAAACCAAAATAATGCTAATTAAAAAATCACATACTGATCGATTTCAAAACAATAAATACATGCCAAAAAATCTAAAATCTCCTTCAAATCTTGTTAATTTTACTAAGAAAATCCCATTACATATGCCTCTTTTCCCCCTAGCTAGAAAGGGAGATAAACTTACTAACTCCTTTGACTCCCTTATGCACTTGAAACTCCTTAGAGATGAGAGGAGTTTTCAAATTAGCACACAAAGAATTATATTTGATCAATAATGCCCCAAACCCATAATATATAATGCCCAATGGAAGTGGGAAACAAATGCTCCATATCTCCACTCCCTCCACAAAAACCAATTTTACATTTAAAACCCCCATATTTGTCTATAAATGCACAATAATCCATATTCCTGCTAAATAATAAATGACCAAAACCATGTGAAAATGTGTTCACATTCAACTAGGACCCAACAAGTTCTATTCCTATGAGTTAAACATCAATTCACCTTCTTGAAGTAACTAATGTTATTTGTCCAAATAAAAAATAAATAGTTTCATAGTTATTGTTCATGGGGCACACATGGTTTCCATGTGATATTTCAAATAAATTTTTCTCTTACCCACCTAGCCATTAATCTAAAGTGTAGTGACACATCCTCAAAGAATCCATTATGATGAATCATGCTCCATGGTAACTATAAGTTGCATCTAGATTAACAGTGTTTCCATTTAAGATAACCCTTATCCATCCTACTACTCATCAACTATATTCTCATAAAAAAATACTCATTAATTATTCTAGTCACGTGAATATATGATTTTAAGTCATAATATACAGAAGTGAGTGTGCATTTAATCATTATGGGTTACTGGTGCAAGCAACTTGTATGCATGTTTATAAGTAATTACTAGAAAAAACATATCACATTAACTATAGCTATACAATAAAAAAAGAGCTCAATGGATGAAAATTGAAAGCAATCCAATTATGTCCACTTCAAATCTTAAAAATAATACATTAGGCCTCAATGGGATATCATTCTATTATAAATTATTGGTTTATTCCTTTAACAAAAAATTAAAATACACCCATTGGTCTAAGACCTAGCTAAATTTACAATGATTAGGGACTTGTTTCTTCAACATCATTCTCATCCCTTCTCTACTATAAGAGCATTTTCCATTGTCTCCTCATTTTTATCTCCACATCACTCTTATGATTTTTTTCTTCCCTACTTTGTGACAGTGCATGAATGAATTCCTTTTCTGCAAAATAATAAAAATCCACCCCTCATCAAATTTCTCAATGATCTCCCCACTAACCACCAATAAATAAAGAGTGTTCTTGACTTCTTTTGGGAATCAATCCCCTTCCCCATTTATCATCATCCTCGAGGTTCATACCTTGTATTCACTTTCACAACTATAGATTTTAGAAAGGATCAATGATGGTTTTCTCTATTAAAATGTGCCAATAATAAATTAAATGAAAATGTAAAACTGAAATTTACTTATGTAAATATTTAGTGGTGTTGGTTTACGAAATTTGTGGAAGTTTGTATAATGGGTGGAAGTTCTCATAACTATGTAATAGTTCCAAGATAGATATATATCTATAAATATAGAGAGATGTATTTGGTGGGGGGTAAGCCTATGTAATGGTTCCAAGATATATATGTTAGATTTTCATTAGTTTCATTAAAATTAGATTTACCATTGCTTTTTTATCTTATTTTAACATTTAATAATCATATAATGAAATATATAGGAAATAGATAAACAAGCACAAGAAGACACAAAGATTTATATTAAGAAAACCCCAAACTGGAGAGAAAACCCAACCAATGTTTCTTAGGGAGAATCTTTCCAATATTTCAATACAAGCATGAACAAGTTCTATTCACAAGAGAAAACCAACAATGAAGAAACCCTGATAAAAAATACTTATATTCTTATTGTCAAACCATAGCGAGGGTAGACAACTGATAAACACCACATAACTGGCGCAATATAGGTGCATCACTAGAGAAATATAGCGCACCACTGAACTCCCACAACTGGAAACTAGTAATAATAACTACAACTGCAACTGTGACTACAAATGCAATTGGAAAGTGGTAACAATAACTGCAACTGCAACTGCTACTAGAAAGAAGAAATTGGAAAGCACCACACAACATTTTCTCAACTTCTCTAGAGGTAGCGCACAAGAGAAATCACCAAGAGCCACCAAGAATATCCTTCCCCAAGTGGGGCACACTCTCCAAGAGAACCATAGACTAGAAATAGTGAAATTGTTGCAACTACCTAGTGCACACTGCAGAAGGAGATCTGTCTCACAATATAAATGAACTGAACCAAACTTTTATTTATACTAATTTGGTTGCCTGTCTCGGGACAAATTCTTATTTTGGGTCTTTAAATTTAAATTTATTATTTTTGTTGGTTGACTTCTCTTCCTAGAAATTATATTTCCAATTTATTATTATTTCGTGTGGTCCGACTTATCTTTTGTGGTCTTCTATTTCAGTTTATTATTTTCTGGGGTGTTCTTCAATTGTTCAATGGTATTCCTTTGACTTCTTGGAATCTTATTCTTCTCTAAGAAAAGTTTTCCAGGAGGAAATACCTCCCGCAACTACCAAAACATCAAAACTGCATCTTAACTAGGGAGGTATCTTTCTATGATGTCTTCATTTAGTAGCACACAACTACTACCATGTCATTGATAGATCAAATCGTTCACCACATTCTCTATGAGGATGTTTCAATCAACCAGTAGCACACAACTACGTCCAAGCAGTCTAGTACTCTCCATGGAAATCAACTAGTAGCACACTACTACTACAATGTTATCCAATGGAACAAAACTGCTGCCAAGTCATAGTAGTACACAACTACTATCATAGTGGTACATAACCACTACCATATTAGTACAAAACTATTGTCTAGTGGTACATAACCACCACCGGTAGTACACAACCACTGCTATAGTAGTACACAACTACTATCTAGTGATACACAATCACAACCAATGGTACATAACCACCATAGTAGTACACAACTATTGTCCAGTGATACAAAATCGTCGATAGTGGTACACAACCACCATAGCAGCATACGCAGACATGAATAACACATAAACGTTCTTCCATTTCTAGGATACCAATTATAAAAATGCATACATGGAATCAAATCGTTTTTCCATTGCCAAAATACCAATACAACGCAAACAAGAATAACAAATAAAAACGTTTTTCCATTCCAGGATACCAATACAAAAATGCAGACATGAAATCAATTCATTTTTCCATTGCCAGAATACCAATACAACGCATACAGGAATAACAAATAAAAACATGTTTCCATTCCAGGATACCAATACAAAAATGAAGACATGAAATCAATTTGTTTTTCCATTTCCAAAATACCAATACAACACAGACATGAATAATAAATAAATAAAAAATTCCATTTCCAGGATACCAATACAAAAATGCGGACATGAAATCAAATGGTTTTTCCATTTCCAGAATACCAATACAACGCAGATAACAGTAAGAGAAACGCAAGGATCCAATGGGAAAAGTCATTGAAATGATCGCACGGATTCTATCAGTCAAGGTGCAGAAAAAAAACCAACAAGGATGCAAGATAATTTGTACACAAAGGTCTTTGGTAGATGGCGCAAGTCAAACAATCAGCCAAGGACAATAACGGAGGTAGACAGTTGACAGGAACATCCTTCACTCATCATCCATGCAAAGAAAAGAAGGGTGTTGAGATCCATAGGTCTATTAACGCTGAAGCAATGACTGTAGATCAAGCTCCTGGCCAACTTCTCAGGCGAGGACTCATGATTTAGGGACGAAATGCAAAAACAACCACAATCTTCACAAATCAATACACCAGAGGGTGGTCCAGACATGACGGGAATTGAAGGCCATGGGAGTCAATCAATCATCGAGCTATAGGCCATGGAAAAATTAAGTCATCAACTAGAAAACTAAGACAATCAATTTAATTACCCAATTAAACCTACAGATCCAAAGCATAAATCCTACTACAATCTACCATGCAAAAATAAAGAAAGCGTACCATTGCCTGATCACCCACTCTGAGTTGATGTCTCGCATGCTCCGTGCAACTCCTTCTTTGAAATGAACGATACTTCACCGGTACCTCCCAACCAATGCTAGGGGTACTCTTCTTCCCCCTTAGCCCCCCGAGCTGCAAAGGGGCTACACACACTAACTAGAGAATCAACTAGCTCCCATCTCTCCTCACAAGGCCGAGCTACAACTCCTCACCAAGCTGGGTATCCCAACTGCCACAAGCTAAGTCATTCAAGTATATATTTATGTAGCATAACGTTACACCAAACAAAAGAGAGCTCTCTTCCTCCTCCTCCCTCCTTTATATAGATTTTCTAAGTCCTTTACCTTCCAAAAATCCCATTTAAATTAATGTTTAATAAATTAATTCCTAAAAATCCTCCACGTACAAGTGTCACCCATCCCCTTCATTCCTCCATAAATTAATTTCTTTAATTAATTAATTACCCCTATTTCCCTCACCCACCAAAATTCAATCCTAGGATCGCTCCTAGGTGTCCCCATATTCCCTTACAAGTTTTAAGGACTTTCCCCATTACCAATTTACTGGTTGAGTTATTTTAGAAAGTTCTTAAATGCTAGAGAACTTACTAAGTTTTACTTTCTGCTTTTCCCCTTGTGTTTCCCTTTTCTTTTTATGTTTCCCTCTTTTCCTAGTTTCCTAATTATTTTAGATTTCCCTCTTTCCCCTTTTCATTTAGAACTCAATTTGGCAGGTGTAGAAATTAACTTTTCCCTTTTCCCTTTTTAATTAATAATTTTTTTAAATTATCATAATATAATAAAATAATTATTTCCCCTTTTTTAATTTTTATCCCAACATATTTTTATGAATCAATTAAATTGCTTACTCCCTTCTTGTTACAAGATTAATGAAGATTATCATCATTATTTATTTTATTTCTCTCTCTCTCTCTCTCTCTCTCTCTCTCTCTCTCTCTCTCTCTCTATATATATATATATATATATATATATATTAAGGATAGAAACATTCTTCCACCAATATAATTTAGACCTAGACTTTAATTTTCGTGCTAGGCGACATTTTATGAGGGAAATTGTTTTAAAATTTTTTTATCACGTTATTCGTCGTAAGGCCATCTAGGTTCATTCATTTATCATTAAAAATGTGACATGCCCCTCAGGACGCACTAGGTTCTCCAAGGGTGTCACTCACCTCATATGTTTCCCTTGCACGACGTGCCCTTTAGGAAGCACTACGTGCTCCAAGGGTTCCACTCGCCTCTTTCCATTTTTCTTGCACGACATGACCTTCAGGATGCACGACGTGCTCCAAGGGTACCACTCACCTCTTGAATGACTTGGTAGATATAAAAAACTCTTGGAGTCAATACTCCGCCAAGTGAACTTGTGGGAGACTAAGGGCCTTTAAGGAATAAGGCCCCTACCTTATTGCGCCCCCCTTAGAATCATTGTGAGTGATTTTCGTAATCTTCCCTCATGGCATCATGGGTCCTCACGAACTAGGTAAACATTAACCTATAGTTCGAGCCACGATGGGAGTGCTAGTAGGTTGTGGCAGGGATATTATCCACACCTTTCCCTCAACATCTCTGGTAGTCGTGCGTGACCCCTCTACTCCACATGTGAGTCTGGTTGGTTAGCTATCATCATCCTCCATCATCAACGAATCATGTTAGAAATATATCCATAATCATATCGTCTAATCAGATGCACTAATACCACATATAAAACAATCAAACCCCAATGGTTCACTCCTTGACTCGATCCGGAGTCTAAGGGGTTCCATTGATGCCTCTACATCCTCGAGGTCCAAAATCCTACACACTTAGCAAAATAGAGTCAATAACACCTGTCTATGTCAATGCAACAAAACAACATGACATCAACCCATAATGCCTCATAATCAAAATCAATGTTTTAATAACATAATAACCCGGATCACTTACGAGCAAGTGTCCTCAAAGAATAATTTTGCTCAGTGCACAAGAATGGGATGTTACATACACCCCCTCTTAGTCTAAACTTCATCCTGAAGTTTCACAATATAAGTGTCGAAAATAATGTGTATCACAGTGTCCTAAGTCTATCTATCAAACAAAAATGGAAACTGTTGGCGCAAATCATATGCGTCCTCCCAGGTCACCAAGTGTAGACTATAGTTGTCCCACTGGACCTTGACCTGATCTATTGTTTGACGCCATAGCTGTCAAATGCAATGATCCAAGAGGTGGGTCGGCTACCTCAACATATATGGTAGCTGTGAGCTCCCCCTCGTCTGATACCTGCAAGGAACTCATGTCAATAACATGTGTAGGATCACAAATATAATTTCTCAAAATAGATACATGGAAAACATCGTGCATACGCATCAAGGAATCAGGCAAGGCTACTCGATAGGCCATGGGACCCTTTCTTTCCATGATCCCGCAAGGTCCCATGACCCTAGGAGAGATTTTATCTCCCTTTCCAAAGTTGATCGAACTCTTATGTGGTTTAACGAACAAGAAGACACGATCGCCAACCTCATAACTACGGTCGACATGGTGCGCATTGACATAACTCTTCTTCCGATCCTGTGCTTCTTTAATCCTTTGTCTTATTGTTTTCATTTTCTCTTCCATTTCTTAGATCGCTTCTGGTCCCAACAAGACCCTATCCTCAATCTGATCCCAACTCAAAGGCATCTGACACGGTTGCCCGTAAAAAAACTTGAAAGGCACCATCTTAATGGTGCTTTGGTAACTATTGTTATAAGTGAACTCCACTAGTGGCAAGAATTATTCCCAATGCTTTTGTTGGTCCATCACATACATGCACAACATGTCCTCCAAGGTCTGGTTCTTGGTCTTCTCGTCAGTATTTGGGTGATACGTAGTACTGAAGTTAAGTTGGGTTCCCAAGGCCTCTTGGAAACTCGTCCAAAATCGTCCAATAAACACTGATCCTCGATCAGATATAATCCTCTTAGGCACGCCATGCAACTTCACAATCTCATTGATGAAAAATCTAGCTATGTAAGGTTCCTGATACATCGTATGCACAGGAATAAAGTTATCACGCTTCGTCAGAGTGTCTACTACTACGAAAATCGAGTCATGTCTCCTTTCCATCAGTGGAAATCCAACAATAAAATCCATCGAAATAACCTCCCATTTCGATTCTCGAATAGTGTGAGGCTGTAGTAATCCTGCTGGGTGTCTATGTTCATCCTTTACCTACTAAAATTCTAGACAACTAGCCACATAGTTCACTATGTCTGCCTTCATTCCCTTCCAGAAGAATAAGGGTTTAAGGTATGCCCTCATCTTCGTGACTCCCAGGTGAGTCATGTATATAGCTCTATGAGCCTCGCTTAGGATCAACATCCTCAACTCATTGTTCGGTGGTATGTGAATCCAATTTTTAAACCTCAATAATCCATAGTCGTCAAACGTAAGTGATTCAAATTTTGGTACCATCATTGTGTTTTGTCCAATAAAACCCTCGACCTCTTTGTACTAGTCATCATCACGCTATAAAGTTATAATCGTTTCACGTAGATTCGTCTGCAGAGGCATCACCAAAAATATGTGTGGTCTCTGACTCAATGCATCTGCCACTCGGTTCACTGTTCCTTTTATGTAAGTGATCTCTAAGTCGTACTCACTAAGAAATTCCCACCAATGCCATTGTCGCGCATTCAGGTTGCTTTTCGTAAAAAGGTGATGTAGTCCACAGTGGTCCATCTTTAGTTCAAATTTTCATCCAACAAGGTAGTGTCTCCAAACCTTCAAGGCATAAACAATGGCTAACAACTCCAAATCATGCATCACGTAGTTCTCCTCATGCTTTCTCAATTTCCTGGAGATGTAAGTGATCACTTGACTGTGTTGCATCAAGACTCTGCCTAAGCCTTCTTTGGATGCGTCAGTGCATACCAAGAATTCCATGTCCATGTCAGGGACATTTAGTATCGGTGTTGTTGTCAATAGCTCTTTGAGCCTCCGAAATGCTTCTGCGCATTTCTCAGTCCAAACAAACTTCTTCCTCTTTTTCTGTAACTCAGTAATCATATTTTCTATTTTCTAGAATCCCTCGACGAACCGTCGATAGTATCCTGCTAAACACATGAAGCTATGCACTTCTGGGACATTCGTCAACGCAGGACATTCCATAATAGCCTCGACCTTTTCTAGATCCACAATGATACCTTCGTCGGAGATGACATGCTTTAAGTAGTGGATATTTGATTGATAAAACGAGCATTTTGACAACTTCCCATACAATTTGTTCTCTTGTAGACACTGTAGTACCACGTGCAAGCACTCATCATGCTCCTCCATCGTCCAAGAGTAAGTCAAATATCATCCATGAATACTTGGACAAACTTATCCAAGTACTCACGGAGCACCCTGTTTATCCAATTCATAAATACCCATGGGGTGTTTGTCAGTCCAAACGGTAAAACAATAAACTCGTAATGTCCAAACCTCGTCTTAAAGGAAGTCTTAGGGACATCCTCCTCCTTGATTCGTAACTGGTGATACCCTGATTGCAAATCGATATTTGAGAACATCGTCGCACCCTTCGTCTGATCAAACAGAGCATCAATCCTATGCAACGGATATTGATTCTTGATCATTACATTGTTCAATTGATGGTAGTCAATGTAGAGCCTCCACGACCCATCCTTATTTCGTATGAAAATAACAGGTGCACCGCATGGTGACACACTTGGACGTATCAGTCCCAGGTCCAACAATTCCTTCAGTTGCATTCTCAACTCCTGTAACTCCGGGGTCGACATCCGATAAGGCATTCTCTCTATCGGTTCAGTCCTCGGTTTTAGTTCTATAGTAAACTTCAATTCCCTCTCCAGTGGCATCCCAGGTAACTCCTCTGGAAAGATGTCTGCAAACTCTGTCACCACTGAAAGGTGTTTTAGACCTTTTGTCACTCCCTTCTCGTTTAATGCAAGGATCGCATAAAGATTTCACCCCTTGCACATGCTCTTTCGTAGCTGCAAGGAAGAGATGAACCTCATGGAAACTCCCTAGTTCCGACCTACAATCACAAGTCCTTGTCCTTCATCATCGACTAAGCTCAACCATTTTGTCTTACAGTTGAGTATCGCCTCATGCGATTCCAAGTAGTCCATACCGATCACGACGTCATAAGATCCGAAGATTGTGACGTACAGGTTGGCCCTAGTGACAGACTCTCCCAGGTTAAGGTACAGCTCGTAACGTTTCCTCCAACCTACTGTTGGCCCCTGAAGCCATCTCTACAAAGATAAACTCATCTTGTTTGACTGCCTTTAACTTAATCCTTTCTAGCATTGCACCAGAAATGAAACTCTCGGTAGCACCGGGATCTATCAAATACTAAGGGTCTAGTTAGTGTTGGTAGCTGACATCTCGGGCATAGTTGACTGGTGCTCTGCCTGGAGGTTATTCACTGCTACATGAATCCGATGGAACTTTCCCAAATCTCCCATGGTAGTGGGTCCGACTGATCGAGATTCTCTAGTCCTCTTCACTGGGTTGTCGCATTGGAAATGTGTCTCCCCACATTCCAACATACTTTCTTCGGTCCAGTAATCCTGGTAACCGATGTAGAAGCTAAATTCTAACACTAAGGCCAACACAAACTTGCTGACAGTAAGTTTCTTGGTAATTTGTGTGCAAAGCATACCGAGGCAGCTCCAAAATGGGTCTCGTACTCGGGCCCCATGCGGTTTCCTTGTTGCAAGGCATCAAACTCGTGGAGTTGATGCTCAACGAATTCCTCAGAAGATACCTCCCCTGGAACTGTTCCTCGAACAGTTACCATGACACTTCATCGACAACCATGTTCAAATGTGGCAGGAGCGTCTTCTACCATAGAAGAGCACTCCCCTTTAGTTGAAATACCACCATGTGGACCTTCAAGCTAGAGGTCGTAATCATGAAGCGTGAAGCACAAGGCCTTGCCCTACAACTGTGCCTCGATGACACAGCTGTCCGCCACACTTGTGGACTCAAGAAATTGAATCTCTCGAGTTCTTGGTGGATGCTAACGGTACTAGCTAGGGCGTGTTGTGGACCCTCAGGGGTATAGGTCCCCTGGCCTCCTCTCAGTACTGATGGTGAATCAAGGCCCTTTCACATTACCTGGAAGATCCTTGTCAAATCATTGTCATCCCTTACAGCAAGAGAATCCAGCCCAAGGACTTTCCCCTCCCCTTGGGGGTTCAACTCCGAGGGTGCAGAAACCTCTGCAAGCATCACACTTTCTTCCATGACACCACGTTGCGAACCACTGAGGGTCCTCTAAACGAGATCATCGAATGAACTCGTTAAAGTTTTAAGCAGTGCTAGGTTGATACTGAAGTGTTTAATGCAATGGAAAGCAAGGTGATCCACATTCGTAGGGTTGAACCCGCTCTGATACCATATGTAATGACCCCTTCATTACGATTATAGGCGAAGCAGAAGGGCAAAATTTATTGATTTTTTTTTTTTTTTAGGGCAAGAAGGTGATGACGACAACAGTTTACCTCACCACTGACGAATAACGTAAGCATGCAGTCTAGGCAACAGGAAACTATGACTCAATGCACTAGCACAAGAGAAATGGGGTGAAACATGCGTTAAGACAAGGAGAAACGACTACCCGCCCGAAACCACAGGACCCCACCTACAAGCCAAGGGAAAAAATCCCCCTCCTGGCACAATGACCTTAATAAACAAAGACTAGAACCTTAAGGTGCGTGAACCAAATACATGAAGGCATTCAACCTGTGCGCAAAAACAAACTTACAACGCTCCACAACACTCACATAGAAGGCACCGACTCTGAACAAGTTATCACTCACTATTATCCAAATAGGGCATGCCATGATCCCCTCATCAGGAATCATGCCATCCCCCGGTGATAGACGCATCAATAACCTTAGTGCAACACATCCTATCTGGACCAAGGACTCTAGAAAACTATGACACGCTAGGAGCCGAATACTGACAGGGGGACTATACCCACACGCCACACAAAAGGTTGACGAGACACAAGAGTATGACTACCAAGGGAGTCACGGCTTCTTCAACCATCCAACCCATTCATCAAGTCTAAAGTAGTCAACAGTTACAAATTGTTTTTGACATTGAATATCCATCGAAATTTAGCAAGTCTAAATTATAATTTAGTCTTTAACTTACCAACTGATTAAGAATTAATACAATCCGATCGTCCATTCTACTTTACACCATAGCCGTTACTTTCAATCTAAATAACATCACCTTCGAATCAATCAACAATTCTACATTACAATCAAGCATTAATTTCAATTGAAATAACCTCAATTATGAATCAGTTCGGCAATGTTGCATTATGATTTAATCATTAACTACAAATTAATTTAGCAAGATTAATGTATACTTTCGTCAATACTCCTAAACTCATTTAACCATTAATCACCATCTAAAATGGTAATTCTAAGTTAATCCCCAAAATTACAATCTCACTATCAAATGACAATATATAACTACATTAGCCACATCAATGTAAAATGCTACAATGTAACACTTGTAATCATTTAAATTACACATGCCGTCTATCTAATATAACCGTACCAAAAATAACTAGTTGTCTGTAACATTAAGAAGGGGACTATTGACTTTTAACATCATTGTAGAAATTGACATCGCTGTGGCAATTAATATTAAGAAGGAAACTGTTGTCCTTTGACATTGTTGTAGCAATTAGCCTGGCAATTACATGGCAGTTACATAGCAATTAATTTGACCAATAACATGGCTGTAGAAATTAATGTTTGGTAGTGAGAATGTTGGGTACACTCAAATTGAAGGGGAATAAGAAGACAAAACAATTGCAGAAGGATCAACTCGTGGTCATTCAACAATCTATGCAGTCAACATTCTAAATAGAAAAATCATTTCCCTTCAACAATGAACCCAGACAATCTTTTTGGGAAAATCTGTGGTTATTTCAACAACAATCTCTGTCAACTTTTAAAAGCAAAATCGTGGGCATTTCAACAACAATCTCTGTCAACTTTTAAAATAAAAAACGTGGGCACTTCAACAACAATCTCTGTCAACTTTTAAAAGAAAAAACGTGGGCACTTCAATGGCGGTCTCATGTGCGGTTTAAATGGAAAAATCGTGGTTTCCCTTTTTCATTTCCCGGATGCCAAATGCAAATCCATACAAGAATGACCAAAATTCCCTTCCTTTACCAGGATACCAATTATAAAAAAACAGACAGGGAAATGATTTCATTTTTCCATTGCCAGGATACCAATACAACACAGACATGAATAACACATAAACATTTTTCCATTTCCAGTATACCAATTATAAAAATGAAAACAGGGAATCAAATCATTTTTCCATTGCCAGAATACCAATACAATGCAGACAGGAATAACAAATAAAACCGTTTTTCCATTCCAGGATACCAATACAAAAATGCAGACATGAAATCAATTCGTTTTTCCATTGCTAGAATACCAATACAACGCAAACAGGAATAACAAATAAAAACATTTTTCCATTCCAGGATACCAATACAAAAATGCAGACTTGAAATCAATTCGTTTTTCCATTTCCAGAATACCAATAAAATGCAGACAGGAATAACAAATAAAAACATTTTTTGATTTCCAGGATACCAATACAAAAATGCAGACATGAAATCAATTGGTTTTTTCATAGCCAGAATACCAATACAACGTAGACAACAGTAAGAGAAATGAAATAATCCAATGGGAAAAGTCATTGAAATGATCGTAGGGATTCTATTAGTCAAGGTGCAGAAAAAAAACCAACAAGGACATAAGATAATCCATACGCAAAGGTCTTTCCTAGATGGCACAAGTCAAAAAATCAGCCAAGGACAATTACAGAGGTAGACGGTTGACAAGAATGTCCTTCTCTCATCATCCACGCACAGAAAAGCAGGGCGTTGAGATCCATAGGTCTATTAATGCCGAAGCGACGACCGTAGATCAGGCTCCTGGCCGACTGCTCAGGCAAGGACTCATGAGCTAGAGACGAAAGGCCAAAACAACCACAATCTTCACAAATCAATACACCACAAGGCAATCAAGACATCTTGGGAATCGAAGGCCATGGGAGTCAATCAATCATAGAGCTATAGGCCATGGAAAAATTTAGTCATCAAATAGAACACTAAGACAATAAACTTAATTACCCAATTAAACCTTCAGATCCAAAGAATAAATCCTACTACAATCTACCATGCAAAAATAAAGAAAGCGTACCGTTGCCTGATCACCCGCTCTGAGTTGATGTCTCATGCGCTCCGTGCAACTCTCTCTTGTTGAACAACAAGACTTCACTAGTACCTCCCAGCCAATGCTAGGGGTACTCTTCTTCCCCCTTAGCCCCCCGGGCCGCAAAGGGGCTACACACACTAACCAAAGAATCATCTAGCTCCCATCTCGCCTTGCAAGGTCGAGCTACCACTCCTCACCGAGATGGGTATCCCAACTCCCACAAGCTAATTCAGTCAAGTATAGATTTTTGCAACGTAACTTTACGCCAAACAAAAGAGAGCTCTCTTCCGCATCCTCCCTCCTTTATATAGATTTTCGAAGTCCTTTACCTTCCCAAAATATTCTTTAAATTAATGTTTAGTAAATTAATTCCTAAAAATCCTCCCCATACAAGTGTCACCCATCCCCTTCATTCCTCCATAAGTTAATTTCTTTATTTAATTAATTACCCCTATTTCCCTCACCCACCTAAATTCAATCCTAGGATTGCTCCTAGGTGTCCCCATATTCCATTACAAGTTTTAATGACTTTCTCCATTACCAATTTACTAGTTAAGTTAATTTATAAAGTTCTTAAATGCTAGATACCTTACCAAGTTTGACTTTCTGCTTTTTCCCTTGTGTTTCCCTTTTCTTTTTATGTTTCCCTCTTTTCCTAGTTTCCTAATTATTTTAGATTTCCCTCTTTCCCGTTTTCATTTAGAACTCCATTTGGCGGGTGTAGAAATTAACTTTTCCCTTTTCCCTTTTAAATTAATAATTTTTTAAAATTATCATAATATAATAAAACAATCATTTCCCCTTTTTTAATTTTTATCCCAACAGATTTTTATGAATCAATTAAATTGCTTACTCCCTTCTTGTTACAAGATCAATGAAGATTATCATCATTATTTATTTTATTTTTATTTTGATATATATATATATATATATATATATATATAAAATGATCGAAAAATTATGCCACCAGTATAATTTAGACCTAGAATTTAATTTTCTTATCATGTTATTTGTCCTAAGGCCATCTAGCTTCATTCATTTATCATTAACAATGCGACGTGCCCTTAAGGACGCACTAGGTGCTCCAAGGGTTCCACTTGCCTCATCTGCTTCTCTTGCACGACGTGCCCTTCAGGACGCACTACGTGCTCTAAGGGTGCCACTCACCTCTTTCCATTTTTGTTGCACGACGTGCCCTTCAGGACACACCACGTGCTCCAAGGGTGCCACTCACCTCTTAACTAACTTGGTAGACATCAAAAACCCCTGGAGTCAATACTCCGCCAGGTGAAATTGTGGGAGACTAAGGGCCTCTAAGGAATAATGCCCCCACCTTATTGTGCACCCCTTAGAATAATCATGAGCGACTGTCCCAGTCTACCCTCACGGCATCATGGGTCCTCTCGAACTAGCTAAACGTTAACCTATAGTTCAAGCCACGACAATAGTGCTAGTAGGTTGCAGAAGGGATGATGTCCACACCTCTCCCTCAACATCTCTGGTAGTCGTGCGTGACCCCTCTACTCCACATGTGAGTCTGGTCGGTTAGCTATCATCATCCTCCATCATCAACGAATCATGTTAGAAATATATCCATAATCATATCGTCTAATCAGATGCACTAATATCACATATAAAACAATCAAACCCCAATGGTTCACTCCCCGACTCGATCCAGAGTCCAAGGTTTCCATCGATGCCTCTGCATCCTCAAGGTCCAAAATCCTGCACAGTCAGTAAAACCGAGTCAATAGCACCTGTTTATGTCAATGCAGCAAAACAACATGACATCAATCCATAACGCCTCATAATCAAAATCAATGTTTTAATAACATAATAATCTGGATCACTTGCGAGCAAGTGTCCTCAAATAATAAGTTTGCTCAGTGCACAAGAGCGGGATGTTACAAGTTTTTACTGTATCTCATTAACAAGAAGATTAAGGAAATACACATGAGAACTTAGAATTTTACATACATATTTTATTATAGACCAAATACACAGGTAGAAATCAAGGGATATGACGATTAGACTATCTTAAGGTAAATGAAAAAAAATAGTTCAGACAATCATAATTAAAGTCCCGAAATGAAAACAAATAGTTTAGACAATCCCAAACGAAGTTCTGGAATAGGTCATTCCTTTAATTCTGGACGAATTGTCTATTGATTTATATAGAAGTTGGAATATACATACCTATAATTGTTATAGGCTAAATATACATTATGTAATCAATTAGTGAATTATATATAGTTGAATGTATCAAATTTCATAACACTTAAATTCCTATTGTGTGCATTTCACCAGATATCAATGAAATAAAGGAAAGCAAATAGTTATGTTGGCAACAACGAAGTTTTCTGAAAAATAAAATAATACAGGAACAAAATAAATGTATTGAAAGACATGCTTTCTGGATTCATATAAATTGATATGTATATACATATTCGGTGATAGTTGAGATTTACTATCCATTTCAGAATTATAAATATAACATATCCAATATACCAAAAACAAGGAATTGACTGATTGAGTTTCTTCCATTTAAAGTCGACTATACAATCTATGAACGATGGCATAATCCTGTTGATTACACCTTAATAATTTATATTACACAGAAGCAAGGTTTTGGTCCTTAGGGCCTTTCTTTAAAACTAAATACTCAGTTAAATTAACCACCGTAGAAGTATGGTGCTTCTACCCACAACAACTGTAATTTAACATAGTATCAATTCACACAATAGAACCTGGAAATTATTGTTTAAACGTTATATTTGGAACCCAAGTACCTTTTGCACAAGGTGAGAACCTGAATTACGAGACTTTGGGAATCTACAATCCCATGATAAAACCAAAGAACATTAATGAGTAAAAGAATTAAACAAAATTTCGAATGACGAATTAGATCGAAATTCAGGATAAACGTTATGCTACAAAATGTTTTAATCATGGTTCCCAACAATACTTAACTTGCGATTTGGACAGGTTTGTTCCATCTATGCAGTTGAAGAATTCATCCACAGACTGGAAGTGAGAAGAGGGCCAAGGTTGATCTGATGGTTACCCTCGCAAAATCAAGAGTCCCATCATTAGATCACAGTAAATAGTTATTTAACCATAAATATCAGAAGGAAGTCAAAAGAAGCTTCTAATAATTAAAATGAACAAGAAAGTGCAGAACGAAGTGTATCCCATAAATTTATACAGATATAGTTCACTGATAAAGCCATGGGACTTCACTCTTAATACAGTAATAAATTACAAAGTCAAACTGCAAGGGTCACATGGTAGGTGTAGACCGAATTCATGAATCAAGTGAGGGTAGCAGTTTAAATATTTATTGTCGAAAGGAATGCATTGCCTAAACTATAAATACCAAATTAAATATTATATTTCGAATATGTTTTATCAAAGTCTAAACATCAATCGAATATCAGTTCCGAATATAATGCAATGCTAAGAGATTTAGCATAGAGTTAATATTTATGTTGAATACCAAATTTCAAATGGTATCTTACACACATAGATAACGATAGGATGAGAGTGAAATATTTAACCCTAAACATAATCACAGACTCAAATTGCGGTAACCCTAAATATTTAGAATTTACACTCAGCAAGTAGTGTTAAATACTTATTCCAGTAAATTATACTTTTAAATCCATTAACATCGCTGAAATATTCATGAAATAAATTTTTAGACTCCATGGTATTCCTAAAATGATGATTTCAGATAGAGACGTAAAATTTACATCTGTGTTTTGGAAAGAATTGTTTGCAGGGTTAAATGCTAACTTGAATTTCAGCACAAGTTATCATCCACAAATGGATGGGAAAACTGTATGAACAAACCAATCATACAATATATGCTACCCATGTACGTAAGAACAAAAGAAAACAAGTGGGAAGACTACCTACACTTGGTGGAATTTTCATAGAACAATGGGTACCAAACTTTGGCTAAGATGAGCTCTTTCGAAGTACTGTACGATAGAAAGTGTACGATGCCGATTAGCTGGGATAACCTAGTGGATAGACTCATGGTGGGACCAGAGATGCTCCAATAAATGGAGATCACGGTAAGAAAAGTACGGTAGAACTTAAAGGAGGCTCAGGACAGACAAAAAAGTTACATGGACCTGAAGAGAAGACACCTGGAATTTCAAGTGGGAGACCACGTCTATTTAAAAGTCAAAGCCCGAAAAATTTCACTAAATATAGGGAACTGTGCCAAGTTGGCACCTAGGTTTTGTGTCCCTTTCGAGATCTTAGCTCGAATTGTACCTGTAGCATACCAAATTGCACTTCCTTCCAATCTAAAAATCCATAATGTATTTCATGTTTCTTTGTTAAAGAATTATGTTCATGACCCTACTCATATGATCGATTGGAAATTGGTGCAGGTGCAACCAGAAGGCGAGTTCCAAGTGGAACCTTTGCGCATTCTGGACAGGAGAGAAATAGCACTTCGGAACATAGTTGTTTCCGAGGTAAAAGTGCAATGGAAGCACTTTAGCCCGAGGAGGCCACTTGGGAGTTGGAGGGAGATTTGTAGAAATCTCATCCAACCCTGTTCCAAGAAAGGAACGAACATTGAAGACAATGTCTTATTGAAGGGGGAAAGGATGTAACATCCCCAAAAATAAATTATTTTTAAATCTGAAATTTCTTAGGAAAGTATTTTCGTTTTTGGTAAATTTGAAATTGGAAATTTTTTTCCATTTATGGCAATTCGGAATTTTGAATTTAGTTAATTTTAATTAATGATTATGACTGTTGGGAAAATATATGATTTGACCCAATTAACTATTTGACTATGACACTTTTATAAAACAAAATATGTTATATTTATTATTTATGGACAAATGGAACAACCAGGTTAAGATCAGTTGACCATGACTCCATGAGTGGGGAACATGTTGGAACTACCTCAGGGTGGATTGTTACAAGTGGCAAATCAAGAATTTGGCCATTGGTAGCCCCTGAAAATCAAGGATTTGGAAAGCTGCGAAAATTCTCAAAGGGGAAAAGTCCTAGGCACAAATTCTTTTGGCATATATAGCATATGGGAGGACAGAGGATGCTGCCTAGTATGCTAGGGAAAATGAATCATCTCTTGTTGTTATGAACACTACTTGTTGAGTGTGAGGCAAGGAGAAACTGTTGAAACTAAAAGACTATTGATGAGGAGGAGTTCTGAGTTCGCCCTCATGGATTCATGGTCAGGCTAGGGGGTGAACAAGACAAGTGAATTGGCTGCCCTGTTCTAAGGTTGGGAGGAACTTGGTTGTTCCATTTGTTGTTCGGTGAATTGTTCAGATCTGTGTATCTAGTCCTTCTCTGGTCAAATATTATTTGAATTATTGATTGATAGAATGCATCTACTTAAATATGGATGAATTGTTCTATTTATTAAAGTCTGTTGAAATGGGATGAACTGTAGGGTAAACCCTTACAGATTAACTATAGGTGTTGAGCAAAAAAACTTTCGTTGTATCTTGGCTGAGTATCAAATTTAATTGTGGAAATATTAGAGGATACATCTGTGTTAAAAGGATATGATTTCAACCCTGTACTGATAATCCCTACCAAATACATAATACATCTACATCTGAATATTCATTTCTTTGTAAATAGACTTTAGACTGTGAAAACGCTAAAGGAGATTTCATAATTTAAACTAACACCTATATATATATATATATATATACATATATGTATAGTCATATCATTGTAGGGATCATATTTATATATGTACAGTCATATTCTTTTAATTCTTGACAAATCGTTCTATTGATTATCACTGTTGGAATGAAGTAAATATAGTATAATCCTTACGATTTTTAATGTATCTCATTAACAAGAAGATTAAGGAAATACACTTGAGAACTTAGAATTTTACATACATATTTTATTATAGACCAAATACACAGGTTGAAATAAAGGGATATGACGATTAAACCATCTTAAGGTAAATGAAAACAAATGAAAACAAATAGTTCAGACAATCCAAAACGAAGTTCTGGAATAGGTCATTCCTTTAATTCTCGACGAATTGTCTATTGATTTATATAGAAGTTGGAATATACATACCTATAATTGTTATAGGCTAAATATATAGTCTGTAATCAATTAATGAAATATATATAGTTGAATGTATCAAATTTTGGAACCCTTAAATTCCTACTATGTGCATTTCACCAGATATCAATGAAATAAAGGAAAGAAAATAGTTTTGTTGGCCACAACGAAGTTTTCTGAAAAATAAAATAATACATGAGCAAATTAAATGTATTGAAAGACATTCTTTTTGGAGTCATGTAAATTGATATTTATATACATATTCGGTGATAGTCGAGATTTAATATCCATTTCAGAATTCTAAATATAACATATCCAATATACCAAAAACAAGGAATTGACCGATTGAGTTTCTTCCATTTAAAGTCGACTATACAATCTATGAACGATGGAGTAATCGTGTTCATTATACCTTAATAATTTCTATTACATAGAGGCAAGGTTTTGGTCCTTAGGTCCTTTCTTTAAAACTAAAGACATGGTTAAATAAACCGTCGTAGAAGTCTGGTGCTTCTACCCATGACAAATGTAATTTAACATACTATCAATTCACGCAATAGAACCTGGAAATTATTGTTTAAACACTATATTAGGAACCCGAGTAGCTTTTGCACAGGGTGAGAACCTGAATCGGGAGACTTTGGGAATCTACAATCCTGTGATAAAACCAAAGAATATTAATGAGTAAAAGAATTAAACAAAATTTTGAATGATGAATTAGATCGAAATTTAGGATAAACGCTATGCTACAAAAATTTTTAATCGTGGTTGCCAACAGTACTTAACTTGCGATTTGGACTGGTTTGTTTCATCTGTGTAGTTGAATAAGTCATCCAAAGACTAGAAGTGAGAAGAGGGCCAAGGTCGATCTGATGGGTACCCTTGCAAAATCAAGAGTCCCATCATTAGATCATAGTAAATAGTTCTTTAACGATAAATACCAGAAGGAACTCAAAAGAAAATTATAAGAATTAAAATGAACATGAAAGTGCAGAACGAAGTGTATTCCATAAATTTATATAGATATAGTTCACCAATAAAGATACGGGACATCACTCTTAATACAGTAATAAATTACAAAGTCAAATTGTAAGGGTCGCATGGTAGGTGTAGACCGAATGCACAAATCAAGTCAAGGTAGTAGTTTCAATATTTCTTGCTGAAAGGAATGCATTTCCTAAACTATAAATATTGAATTAAATATTATATGTCGAATACATTTTATCGAAATCTAAACATAAATCGAATATCCATGCCGAAAATAATACATTGCTCAAAGATTTAGCACAGAGTTAATATTTATGATGAATACCAAATTTCAAATGGTAGCTTACACACACATATAACTATAGGATGAGAGTGGAAGATGTAACCCTAAATATTAATCACGTACTCAAATAATAGCATGCTACAGTGTGATTCTTAACAAATCATTCAATACACAAAACTTCCACTTGTGATATACATATATACAGACTTACACCGAATGGGAAATACAATAACCCTCTAAAGGGAAACTACAATCGTAATGGTCATCTAGTAGTTTTAAGAGAACCTACAAACTGGTGGACTCCTAAGTGAAAGACCCAGTCTAACACTACCCAATACCAAGCCATGGAGAATAAAAACAAAAGGAACCATATGAGTAATTTTCATATGCATTAATCCTGAAATGCATGTGCAAGAATCGTGGAAGTCGGAAATCCGAGGGCAGAGCACTGAGAAATGTCAGAAAGGTTTTAAACAAATCGATGGAGGAGTAACCTTACCCGGTTTAAGGAGGGTGACCAGTTAGCATTCCAATTATCCATTGTTATTTTCTCCAGGATGAATCTTCTCCACAACATTTGCACCAGAGCGAATCTCCACAGTCATCCTTGAAAACTTACGCAGAGAAACAAAGCCGAAAGGAGGGAATAAACCTAAGTAAGCCTTTCTAGAACCTAAGAGGGAAAAAAATTAATGTACCCGTATCATGCCATGTGACATTTGGGAGGTGGCCTACTCGAAACTAGACACTAAGGCCAGGCAAAAGGCCTCGAACGAGACCCTGTGAAGACCTCCATTAAGTAATTGGACAGAGGATTCAATGCGACCCTGATAGTCCACCTTCATTTCTCGTGCCAAGTTAATGTGAAGGAGGGAGAGGTTTCAAAACCCTACCTTGTAACTAACGAAGTTAAGTCTCTTTTCATTTAGAGTGTAACGATCGGTCAGATTCTAGTTATACAACTTCTAATAAAGGATGTTATCGTTAGACTCTGACGAGATACAACCAACTCATTTAATGTGAAAGTGAACCAAGAACTAAATGCGTCTGATCTTCCTTTGTTGGCCAAACTTAAGACTAAAATCTTGAAGTCACAACTATAGTAAGACTGGGACTCGTGTCATGGAAGTTATATGCATGATGGAATACCCTTATTCTTATGAAATAATGTATTTCCCTATATAAATTAACACTATCTAGACAGGAACGCAAAAGTTGTCGAGACTTTGTAGATTACCCTTTGAAAACAATCATACCTATAAATATAACTTATGAAAGGCTTTAATAATATCAAATGCGATACATTTAAATACATGCAAATACACATATAAAGGAGTTAATAGATAGGAGATTATATATATATATATATATATATATTATAAATAA
>ML783328.1:343701-368071 GCA_009831015.1 Picea engelmannii | reverse complement strand
ATATATATATATATATATATATATATATACTAGAATGAATTTTGCAAGGAGTAAGGAATTTTTTTTGAATATTGTTAACACTTTCCACTGATGATAGAAATATCTAGGAATTCGACTGTAACATCCCCAAAAAAAAGAAATTGGACAAAATAATTTAGAATCTAAAAGTGTTGGAAATTTATTTTCGTTTTTAATAAATTCTGAAATTGGAAAAAATTTTGCCATTTATGGCAATTCCAAATTTCGAATTTTATAATTGTAATAAATGATTTGACTATTGGGCACATATATGATTTGTGCCAACTAGCTACTTGACTATGACACTTATACGAAAAAGGAAAAATATAATATTTTATATTGATTGCAGGAGGACAAATGGAGCAGCCATGTTTAATTTAGCTGACCATGACTCCATGAGTGGGGAACACATTGGAATTAACTCTGGGTTGATTGTTACAAGTGGAAAATCAGTGATTTGGCCAATAGCAGCCCCTGAAAATCAGGGATTTAGAAAGCTGCGAAAATTCCCCAAGAGAGGGAAAAAGTCCTAGGCAAACTAATAAAAGAGCATATGTGAGGAGGCAGGACGTTGCCAAGTATGTTGGGGAAAGAAGACTATGGAATTTTTCTCTTGTTGTTATGAGCACTACTGTGTGAGTGTGAGGCAAGGGGGATACTGCTGGAATTCGAAGGACATTGCTAGAGAGGAGATTTCAATTCACCCTCATGGACTCATGGTCAGGCTAGGGGGTGAATCGGGAAAGTAGATTGGATGCCCTATTCTATGGTTGGGAGGAACATGGCTGCTCCCTTCATCTTCCCGTAAATCTAGTTCATATATGTGATTTTACCTTGTTCTAGTCAAATGATTATGTATTGAAATCTGTTTTTACTCCTATGTATGATTTTGTTTCTGGTCGAATGCTGTGGGAAAGATATAGCATTTTACTTCATAATGATTGGCTAGAAATAGAACTTTTTATTTAGATAAATGTTGGGTAATTAATAAAAATCTTGGAATGTACCAAACAACGAAACGATTTTTGTAATAGTTACAAACCCCATAACAGATTGTTTTGTTTTAGTTTTCCTATGGATGCTTCTAATAAACAATGAGCCTTTTCGAATGAGCATACCATTCATAATCCAACAAGTATACTCTACAACATTGAAGTACTAATCGACAGACATATAAAGTGGTATAGTTATTGAATCGATATATATAGATATACAGTGTAATGGGCATTCTATAACAGAGGAGGAATGACACTAGAGTAAACTATCCACACGTGAATCCTGTAGCATTAAGTGGTTAGATAACCTGATAGGACGAAATTTTATTCCAAGAAAAGGAAAACTCCTCGGACCCCATTATAGGAAGGATATATAGATATATACATATATAATTAGAGATAGATATGACAGTAAGGGATGACCCTGTTAAGTAAATGTTTACCCACAGTTAAACCACAAGTTCTATCGTAATGACCATGTTGTCTTCTTCGTGTGAGCATACCCATAGAGGTTTAGTCAATATAGGTAATAGAAATAGAAGGTAAAATATTGCACGATACGTAAACCCAAAGCAGTCTTGTAGAGACATTTTTAATAATGGTAATAGAAAAAGAATGTAATAACGAACGATTTGTAAATGAATAATGATGCCATCGAACCTTCTGGTGTATAAATCTATAAGGACTTATACAATAAGTGATAACAGAAAAAGAAGGTAAATAGTACATGGTGTGTAGATCCAAGCTGAATTGAAGCTATCTATTTCACTGGTGAGCAGTCTGTTAAGGGCTTCTTCGACAAGGATAAATGACACATAAGGTAAACAGTACACAGTGCGTAAATCCAAACTAATAATGAAGATATCTACTTCAAGGGTAAGCAGACTGTTAAGGCTTATTCAACAATGATAACTGCAAACAGAAGGTAAATAACTTGTGATGCGTAAACCTAAAACTAGTTAATACATCAATTTGAGCATAAACAAAATCTAGGAATCATCGCCCATTTTATTTCTAGGAAAGAACAAAACCCTTAGGCATAATCACTATGCATGGTCGATTCGTTTTAGAAAAGAATTTATACATCCAATAATAAGATTCAATTATGGAAACAAAAATAACTATAATAGCCAGGATAGAAATTTGAACCTATAGTACCAAATCCATTCTTGAATTATATAGAGGAGAATACTTCAGAATCCCAAATCTACAATAGATTTAACACACATTATATAAAGCACTGTGTTTTAACAAAAACAACTGTCTAGTTATCAAAGTCCAACCAGGCGCAATCTGTGCGGTGGTTCTGTATACCGGAATCATTTTATACAATTTGGGGTGTACCCCATATCAACTACCACAAAACTTGGAATTAACTTCTCAGACTTTAGGAAAAAAACAAAGCCTGGACCAGCGGGGTTTGAAATCTCCAAAAATAACTTAGATACTGTGTAGGAACCCAAATACCTTTTGATGGAGCGAGGAGGGCGTCCCCATTCTTCGGCATGCCCGCACCTACACAAAATTAACGAGAAGCATTAAACATAACCAAATAGGATAATATGTTTAATTTACATAACATAAAGTAACTAGAAAGGGGGCCCATTGAATACTTAACTGAAGCAGAGGATTTATGCCTTCTTCCATCGCACTACACCACCCGGACCGAAAGGGGAAGGGGAGTTCGTGCCTCCTTGATGGGTACCCTCGCACATCCAGGGGCCCATCATTAATAATAGATACTAGTGCATAATCCAAAGGGTTATTACAGGAATAACAGAAATAATAAAAGGCATAAAAACGAGCATGGTAAATATAAAACCTTCGAAGATTCAACATAAACAAAAGAGATTAAACACCTTCAGCCATTGGAAAAAATTCGCTTCTAAATCAATGATACTAGTGAACACTATAGTCAAACACATAAGATCATTGACACACCAAAGGACTAACCAACGGAGGAGACCAGGAAACAATAATAAGGGTTTAACCAAATAAGCTCTCGACTTTCATAACAGATGTTGTGATATGAGTAATGGCTCGGTACTGATAGGATGAATGGTGGAGTAACAGGGATAAACTAGGATAAGAACGAAACCCTTACCAATAGAACCCGACTTCTTTCTATCATAGTACCCTGGAAGTAAGACGAGGATATTATCAAAGAACAGAGGTGTGCACTGACCCACAGACGAGGCAGAACGATTTTAAAGCGTAAATAAAAGGATAGCCGAAGGTAAACTTACCACACAGAAATGCTATCGAGAAGTGCCATCCAGAATCTCCATGCACCTAGCATAGGGACTGGAATCGTTAAATCCTGGCCAGGATGTATGAGCCAACAAAGGAATGGTCCGCGATGTTTTCTCTCCTTCACAAAAACCTTAACCAGGGTGCAAACAGAATGGTCTGAGACGGTGATTCCTCTTCCACCCAAACAAAAAACATGAATGAGAATGAAGGGCACGAGAGTAACCTCTGAATGTAGCAAAGGGGAGGAGGTGTTCGTACTTAGACCATGTGATTATAGGGGAGGTGTAGACGTCTCCTTTGGGCACGCCAGTCGAGCTTTGTGTCGAGTATACATTTTTTCCAGGTGCTTTAAATGTGCAGACAAGCCTTTAAGGCACAGTTACTTCCACCTATATCGGTAGCTAAGAGCATTGATGGTGAGGCAACCGGATGAATGTCTCACTACACCGTTATATATCGAATCCAACTACCTTTCTTTAAACACCAAGGTTGTTAGCCTTGTCATTACCTAACGAGTGATGTGTAATATGATCATAACCATAACCTCCAAAAGAATTAACCCTCTGCGCACTTTAGATTCAAGGTGTGAGTTTAGTGGCCGAAGTTAATCCACTATACCTATGTTTTTCTGAATAGGGTTAATTTCTCCTTGTAGATTTTATAATGTTACTTACATATATCAGATTGAACTTCTTAAGGCCTGACACCTCTAACCTCGCAATGTAGGATAGCGAGACTCTAAGTAGTTACTTCTACATGTCTTAAAGTGGCTTAGAAATAAGGTAGTGGATAGTATTAAGTTTCCATGAGATGAATGGTCCCTAGTTATGGACATGTTGTCGTATGCAACACTTTACTGAAAAAGGAGGTGACGAGTTTATGTTAAACATGATAGAGGAGAAAAATCAATAAGACTGATGTACCTTAAGATAGACAAGTGACTGAAAGGCCTCAAAGACATGAAACCAACTCAATGTTCCCAAATACAAAACTTTTTTTTTTTTTATGTAAATTTTGAGGTACGTTACATATGGTATCAAAGCAAAAAGGTGACAACACTGGACCTGAAAAGGGCCACAATAGCTGCTTAGTTTAGATATATATATATATATATATATATATCGATTTATGTAAAACTAACAAAAAATTCTTATGGTTACAAACAGAAAGCTATTTCTGTTTTGTGTTAATTATGGAAGCTCAGGACGATGCAGAAATCAGGATGGGAGGAAACCCACAGCAGGGACCCCCTAGAGATCCAAGACAGAACAGTGATGGAAGTTCACCCACGGAAGTGTTAGAAACAATGAGGAACCTTATTGTTGAATTACAGATTTTTAAAGAAGACAATGAAAAATTGAAAAAAGTACAGTAGGAGAAGCAAGAGATAAATGAGGTCCTACTACGCAGTATAGTGACCAAGAAAATCCCAAAATATGATAATCATGAGGAAGAAGTCAACAAAAGGGCTTCCAAGAACTCAGGGTCAGAAACAGAGAAAGGAGATAGTTCGTCGGAAGGAAGACCTTTAGCTGAAGAAAGAACTAAATCTGATAGGAAAAGAAAATAAGTAGACCACCTCGAAGGAGAATTTAAAAAGATTAAATCGGCTACCTTTGATAGAGAATCCAAGATAGGAGAGGAAGATGAAGCATGGTTGTTGGATATCAAAAAATACTTCCAGATCTACAACTATTCCAGCAACCTGAAGGTCAGAATGGCCATCTACAATCTGAAAGGGAAGGCCAGCATTTGGTGGTAGGACCTGAAATTGGCCAAGGGCCTAAAGGGAAAGCAGTTGGAATGGTCTGACTTTAAGAAGTATTTCAAGAAATAATACCTTTCAGAAGGTTACTATGAAAGAAAGACAAAAGATTTCTACGAGTTATGACTTGGACAGATGACAATGGAGGACCTTATAAATAAATGTTTAGAACTGTTAAGGTTTGTACCGTACATCCGAGAGGATAAAGTAAAAATTCATCATTTTCTAAGCTACCTACCACAGTCCTACAAGGATATAATTGAATTTGACAACCCTAAATCCTTGAGCGAAGTATTCAAGAAAGCCCGAATGTGCTACGATCAGTACAAACAGCAGGTGGAGTTTCCCAAAGTATGGAAAGATAAGAAACAAGAGTGAATGAACCAGCGGAAGAAGGGGTACTAGCCAACTCCTCATCAAAACACAACAAAAAGTTTCCCGAGAAAGGACTTTCACTCCAACCATCCGAATACGCAAGGTAGTGGTAAACCAATAAACCTGGGAATGAAGAAGTTTGGAGACCATCCCCGCGAGCCATTAAAGTGTTGGGAATGCGGAAAGCCTCACTTAAGGAGGAATTGTTCGTGTTTGAGTTCAACAAATAGAATTGTTGTTCATAATCTGTAGGAAGCCTCGACAGTGGTAGATGTGGGCAGAAGCCTACATCGGATAAATGCAGCCATAGATGGTTGACAAGCTGACCGCAAGTCCTCAGTGGTAGAAATTGAAGGTAAAATCAATGACACTCAAATTTCTGTTTTAATTGACCCTGGAGCTACGTTAAGTTATATTACACCTAATGTGGCCGACTCAAACAAACTTAAGAAATTGAAGCAGGGGAAATCATGGCTTGTACAATTAGTGACTGGTACTAAAAGAAAGGTAGTGGAGTTTGTTCCAGATTTTGAGTTCATCTTAGATGGTCAAAGTGTAAAGACCGATTTGAACATCCTGCCACTAGGATCTTACGATATGATTATTGGGATGGACTAGTTGGAACGACACAAAGCAATATTAAATTGTTATACAAAGATGCTCAGCTATAAGGATGATTTCGATACTACCAGGACAGCCCAAGGTATACGAAAACCAGTATCAGTCAGACAAATTTCAGCAATGCAACTAAAGAAATGTATGAGAAAGGGATGCCAAGTCTATGCCATCCAAGTGACGAATCTAGCAAAAAAGGAGGATAAGCCAAAGTTGGAAGACTTTGCTATCCTACGCGATTTTAGAGACATGTTTGTGGATGAGATACCAGAATTACCCCCTAGAAGGGAAATAGACTTTTCCATAGATCTGTTACCCGGTTCTGCCCCTATCTCAAAGGTGCCTTACTGGATGAGTCTACCCGAACTGACAAAATTAAAAATACAATTACAAGAATTGTTGGACAAAGAGTACATCAAATCGAGTGTCTCACCTTGGGGAGCACCAATCCTCTTTGTGAAAAAGAAGGACGGTACTCTAAGATTATGTATCGATTATAGACAACTGAACACAATGACTATTAAGAATAAATACCCCTTACCAAGGATAAATGATTTGTTCGATCAAGTGGGGGGAGCCAAGATCTTTTCAAAGCTTGATTTACGATCCGGTTATCATCAAGTTCGGATAAAAAATGAGGACATAAACAAAACAACATTTTGGACAAGATACAGACATTGCGAGTTTGTATTCATACCATTCGAACTCACTAACGCCCCAGCTACTTTTATGTGCTTAATGAACATTATTTTTACTGAGTACTTGGACAAGTGCATGGTAGTATTCATCGACGATATCCTAGTATATTCAAAGACGAAGGAGGAACATGAGGAACACTTAAGAATAGTGTTGCAAACGTTAAGGAAGCACAAACTGTATGCTAATTTCGACAAGTGTGACTTCTACCAGAAAGAGATACAAGTAATTTCAGTAGAGGGCATTGTCGTGGATTCAGAAAAGACAAAATCCATTAGAGAATGGACGGTACCTAAAGATGTAGTGGATATACGGTCGTTCATGGGAATCACTGAATATTACCGTCAGTTTATAGAAGGATTTTCCAAGATAGCCTACTCTATCACATCATTACAAAAGAAAGGAACCAGGTTTAACTGGTCAGAGAAATGTCAAGACAACTTCAATAAACTAAAGGAGTTATTGACGACGACACCCATATTGAAGGTAGCAGACCCAGTTAAAGACTTCACTGTATGTGTTGATGCAAGTAAGGAAGGACTAGGTGGTGTCCTAACCTAGGAAGGACACATTATTTTCTATGAGTCCCAGAAATTGAAGGAACACGAGCGGAATTATGTCACTCATGACTTAGAATTAGCAGCAGTAATACATGCCTTAAAGATGTGGCGACACTACATAATGGGCAAAAGATTCCTATTATTAACGGACAATGGCAGGGTAAAATATCTATTTAACCAACTAGATCTTAACGCAAGGCAAGCAAGGTGGTTAGCCTTCTTAAGTGAATTCGACTTCAAGGTCATACATATCAAAGGCAAGGAAAATAATGTAGCAGACACTTTAAGTAGAAGAATCCATGGTTTATTTGAGATGAATGTTAGCAGGGTAGAAAGTGATCTGGAAGGAAGAGAAAGGATGGAAGGTGTTGATGACGAAAACTATACTAAAATAAAGATAGAAATACCGAACAATACTGCGAACTTAGATCTAAGTATCGATGAGAAGGGACTGTTGTGGTTTAAAAACAGACTTTACATACTAGATTCTACAGGGTTAAAATTAACAATCTTGGACGAAGTACTTAAAAAGCCGTATTTTTGCCACCCAGGTTACCAGAAAATGATAGCAACACTGAGGAAACTATTTTATTGGCCTAACATGAAAGGCGAAATAGCAGAATACTTGGAAAGGTGCCAAGATTGTCAGCAGGATAAGGCCGAACACAAGCATCCAACCGGCCTATTACAACCATTGCTAATACCAGAATGGAAATGGGAGACTATATCACTCGACTTTATAACAGGTATGCCAAAAAATCAGAAAAAAAATGACTCTATCATGGTTGTTATCGATAAAATCAGTAAGTATGCACACTTTATTCCTGTAAAGTCTACTTTTAAAGCTATAAACATTGCTGAAATATTCATGAAAGAAATCTTTAGACTGCATGGTATTCCAAAAATGGTGATTTTAGATAGAGACGTAAAATTTACATCCGCCTTTTGGAAGGAATTGTTTGCAGGGCTCAATACCAACTTGAATTTCAGTACAAGTTATCATCCACAAACAGATGGACAGACCGAAAGGATGAACCAGATCGTGGAGGATATGCTCCACATGTATGTAAGGACAAAATTGAAATAAGCACAGGACAGACAAAAGAGCTATGCAGAACTTAAAAAGGTACAACAGAACTTGAAAGAATCACAGGACAGACAAAAGAGCTATGCAGATCAAAAAAGAAGACACCTGGAATTTCAAACAGGAGACAATGTTTATTTAAAAGTCAAAGCCCGAAAAAGTCGTTGAAGTTAGGGAACTGTGCCAAGTTGGCACCTAGGTTTTTTGGGCCCTTCGAGATACTAGCTCAAATTGGACCCGTAGCATACCAACTTGCACTTCCAGCTAATCTAAGAATTCATAATGTATTTCATGTTTCATTGTTGAAAAAGTATGTTCATGACCCTACTCATATGATTGATTGGAACTTGGTGCAGGTGGAACCCGAAGGCGAGTTCTAGGTGGAACCCCTGCGCATTCTGGACTGGAGAGAAATAGCACTTTCAAACAGAGTCGTCGCTCAGGTAAAGGTGCAATGGAAGAACTTTAGTCCTGAGGAGGCCACTTGGGAATTGGAGGGAGATTTGTGGAAATCTCATCCAATCCTGTTCCAGGAAAGGAACGGACACCGAGGACAATGTTTTATTTAAGGGGGAAAGGATGTGACATCCCCAAAATAAAGAAATTGAACAAAATAATTTAGAATCTAAAAGTGCTGGAAATTTATTTTCGTTTTTACTAAATTATGAAATTGGAAAATTTTTGCCATTTATGGAAATTCCGAATTTCGAATTTTATAATTGTAATAAATGATTTGACTGTTGGGAAAAGATCTAATTTGTCCCAACTAGATACTTGACTATGACAGTTGTATGAAAAAGGAAAAATAGAATATTTTATATTGATTGCAGGAGGACAAATGGAGCAGCCATGTTGAATTTAGTTGACCATGACTCCATGAGTGGGGAACACATTGGAATTAACTATGGGCTGATTATTACAAGTGGAAAATCAGTGATTTGGCTAATAACAGCCCCTGAAAATCAGGGATTTAGAAAGCTGCGAAAATTCCCCAAGAGAGGGAAAAATTCCTAGGAAAACTAATAAAAGAGCATATGTGAGGAGGCAGGACGCTGCCAAGTATGTTGGGGAAAGAAGACTACGAAATTTTGTTCTTGTTGTTATGAGCACTACTGTGTGAGTGTGAGGCAAGGGGGATACTGCTGGAATTCAAAGGACATTTCTAGAGAGGAGATTTCAATTCTCCCTCATGGACTCATGGTCAGGCTAGGGGGTTAATCGAGCAAGTAGATTGGTTTCCCTGTTCTATGGTTGGGAGGAACATGGCTTCTCCCTTCGTCTTCCCGTAAATCTGGTTCAGATATGTAATTCTACCTTGTTGTACTCAAATTATTATGTATTGAAATATGTTTTTACTTCTACGTATGATTTTTTTTCTGGTCGAATGTTGTGGGAAAGATCTAGCATTTTACTTCATAATGATTGGCTAGAAATAGACCTTTTTATTTAGATAAATGTTGGGTAATTACTAAGAATATTGGAATGTACCAAAAAACGAAATGATTTCTATAATAGTTACAAACCCCATAACAGATTGTTTTGTTTTAGTTTTCCTATGGATGCTTCTAATAAACAGTGAGCCTTTTCAAATGAGCATACCATTCATAATCCAACAAGTATACTCTACAACAGTGAATTACTAATCGACATACATATAAACTGGTATAGTTATTGAATCGATATATATAGATATACATTGTAATGGACATTCTGCAACAGAAGAGGAATGACACTAGAGTAAACTGTCCACACCCGAATCCTGTACCATTAAGTGGTTAGATAACCTGATAGGAGGAAATTTTATTTCAGGAAAAGGAAAACTCCTCGGACCCCATTACAGGAAGGCTATACAGATATATACATATATAATTCGAGATAGATACGATAGTAAGGGATGACCCTGTTAAGTAAATGTTTACCCACAGTTAAACCACAAGTTCTGTCGTAATGACCATGCTGTCTTTTTTGTGTGAGAAGACCCATAGAGGTTTAGTCAATATAGGTAATAGAAACAGAAGGTAAAAGATTGCACGATACGTAAACCCAAAGCAGTCCTGTAGAGACTTATTTAATAATGGTAATAGAAACATAAGGTAATGACGCACGATTTGTAAACTAATAATGATGCCATCAAACCTTCTGGTGTATAAATCTATAAGGACTTATACAAAAAGTGATAATAGAAACAAAAGGTAAATAGTACACGGTGTGTAGATCCAAACTGAATTGAAGCTATCTATTTCACTGGTGAGAAGTTCGTTAAGGGATTATTCGACAATGATAAATGACACATAAGGTAAACAGTACACGGTGCGTAAATCCAAACTAATAATGAAGCTATCTACTTCACGGGTAAGCAGACTTTTAAGGCTTATTCAACAATGATAACTGAAAACAAAAGGTAAATAACTTTTGATGTGTAAACCTGAAACTAGTTAATACATCAATTTGAGCATAAACGGAATCTAGGAATCATCGTCCATTTTATTTCTGAGAAAGAACAAAACCCTTAGGCGTAATCACTATGCATGGCCAATTCATTTCGGGAAAGAATTTATACATCCAATAATAAGATTCAATTATGGAAACAAAAATAACTATAATAGCCAGGACAAAAATTCCAATCTATAGTACCAAATCCATCCTCAAATTATATAGAGGAGAATACTTCAGAATTACAAATCCACAATAGATTTAACACACATTATATAAAGCACTGTATTTTAACAAAAATGACTGTCTAGTTATCAAAGTCCAACTAGGCGCAAGCTATGCGATGGTTCTGTATACCAGAATCATTTTATACAATTTAGGGCATATCCCATATCAACTACCACAAAACATGGAATTAACTTCTCATACTTTAGGAACGGAACATAGCCTGAACTAGCGGGGTTTGAAATCTAGAAAAATAACTTAGATACTGTGTAGGAACCCGAATACCTTTTGATGGAGTGAGGAGGGCGTCCCCATGCTTCGACATGCCCGCACCTGCACAAAATTAACAAGAAGCATTAAACATAACCAAACAGGATAATATGTTTAATTTATAGAACATAAAGTAACTAGAAAGGGGGCCCGTTGAATACTTAATTGAAGCAAAGGATTTATGCCTTCTTCCATCGCGCTACACCGCTCAGACCGAAAGTGGAAGGGGAGTTCGTGCCTCCCCGATGAGTACCCTCGCACATCCAGGAGCCCATCATTAATAATAGATACCAATGCATAATCCAAAGGGTTATTACAGGAATAACGAAAAGAATAAAAGGTGTAAAAACAAGCATGGTAAATATAAAACCTTTGAATATTCAACATAAACAGAAGAGATTAAACGCGTTCGACCATTGGAAAAACTTCGCTTCTAAATCAATGATACTAGCGAACACTATAGTCAAACACAGAAGATCATTGACGCACCAAAGGACTAACCAACGGAGGAGACCAAGAAACATTAATAAGGGTTTAACCAAATAAGCTCCTGACTTTTATAATAGACGTTGTGATACGACTAATGGCTCGGTCCCGATAGGATGAATGGTGCAATAACAGGGATAAACTAGGATAGGAACCAAACCCTTACCAATAGAACCCAACTCCTTTCTATCACAATACCCTGGAAGTAAGATGATGATATTATCAAAGAACAGAGGTGTGAACATACCCACAAATGAGGCAGAACGATTTTAAAGCATAAATAAAAGGATAGTCAAAGGTAAACTTACCACACAAAACTACTATTAAGAAGTGCCACCCAGAATCTCCACGCACCTAGCACAGGGACTGGAACTGTGAACTCTTGGCCACGATGTATGATCCAACAAAGGAATGGTCCGCGACATTTTCTCTCCTTCACAAAAACCTTAACCAGGGTGCAAACGGAATGGTCTGAGATGGTGATTCCTCTTCCACCCAAACCAAGAACCTGAATGAGAATGAAGGACATGGGAGTAACCTCCGAATGGAGCAAAGGGGAGGAGGTGTTCGTACTTAGACCATGTGATTATAAGGGAGGTGTCGACATCTCCTTTGGGCACGCCAGTCGAGCTCTGTGTCGAGTAGACATTTTTCCCAGGTGGTTTAAATGTGCAGAAAGGCCTTTAAGGCAGAGTTTCTTCCACCTGTATCGGTAGCTAAGAGCATTGATGGCGAGGCAACTGGATGAATGTCTCACTACACCATTATATGTCGAATCCAACTACCTTGCTTTAAACACTGAGGCTGTTAGCCTTGTCGTTACCTAACGAGTGATGTGTAATATGATCATAACCATAACCTCCAAAAAAATTAACCCTCTGCGCACTTTAGATTCAAGGTGTGAGTTTAGTGGCCGAAGTTAATCCACTATACCTATGTTTTTCCGAATAGGGTTAATTTCTCCTTGTAGATTTTATAATGTTACTTACATATATCAGATTGAACTTCTTAAGGCCTGACATATCTAACCTCGCAGTGTAGGATAGAAAGACTCTAATTAGTTACTTCTACATGTCTTAAAGTGGCTTAGAAATAAGACAGTGGATAGTATTAAGTTTCCATGAGACGAATGGTCCCTAGTTATGGACATGTTGTCGTATGCAACACTTTACTGAAAAAGGAAGTGATGATTTTATGTTAAATAGGATACAGGAGAAAAATAAATAAGACTGATGTACCTTAGGATAGACAAGTGACTGGAAGGCCTGAAGGACGCAAAGCCAACTCAATGTTCCCAAATACAAAACTTTTTTTTTTTATGTAAATTTTGAGGTACATTACACCGACAGGCTAGGAATGATAAGGCCATTCCTAGTTATTCATATGATTACCATGTGACATGAATAACTTCAAGAAAGTAAACAAGGTAGAATACATAAGCCCAGGGACAGTTGAATAAAGATAACGTCTTCTTAGAACTTATCCTTGCATCATTGAATCTATTATTTGTAAAGAAAGAGAGTTAAGTATTTGTATAAAAAAAACAAAGAGTTAATGTCCCTAACATTTTTTATTTTTTTTTTCCGTAAATTTGGGGATCATTATAGGTTCAATCCTTCTTAGATATATATCTAATATAGAAATCCTTTACCACGTAAGGATTGTATGAGAAATGACTACTATCATGGAACTATTCATGTCTTCATGATTGAAAATCTCAATGTCTACTAAATCGAATCCATTTATTCCAACATATATTCAACTTGTAGTTCACCTTCTTCTCGGCCATCTCCAAGTATGAATTACAATAGTTCAACTTATCTTGTCTCTTTTCTCCTACAACCAACTTATTATGAAAAAAAACCCTAATCTAAACAACCATAATCTTCATTAAACAACATAAATTCTAATTACATAACTAATAATTAATAACTACACTGTCCCCAACAACAAATACATGCCAAAATATCTAAAATATCCTTCAGTTCTACTTTATCATATTAACAAAAATCCATTGCATATGTCTCCCTTTCCCCTAGCAAGCAAGGGAGATGAAATTACTCACTCCTTTGACTCCCTTATGCACCTACAACTCATTAGAGATGAGAGGGTTTTTCAAGTTAAGAAACAATACTTGGTATTTGATCAATAAATCCCCAAAACCCTAATATATATTTCCAAATGGAGGGTGGAAATAAATTTTCCGTAACTCCACTCCCTTCATAAAAAACAATTTTACTTTAAAAACATACATATTTCCATAAATACATCATAATCAATATTCCCACTAACAAATAAATGGTCATAATCATGAGAAAATCTGTTCACACACAACTATGACCCAACAAGCCCCCACTATTATTCATTGAATCAACCCTAATTCAACTCTCAATTGATAAGTACCATTTGGGGGAAAAAACAAAACATGACCGCTGCAATCAACTACACCAAAAGAATTATCTCCTCTCATCTTCCTAAGCTTTAACTCCAGGGAGTAAGTCACAAAATCCAATTTGCATCTCTAGAACTATCCAAAGGTACTATAGCCTAAGCATAATGCTACTCAAGACCACTCATCATCACCTCTATCCACAATAACAAAATACCAATCTATCCACCAATAAAATAACACAACTATCATGGTGATCAATCCTAATAAATGCACTTGTTATTAATAATCTCAAACCAAAACATATTCAAAAGAATATGTAACTTGAGTAAGGTGCAACTAGTCTTTCACACCAATAATTGGTATGACACACCCCTCATAACCAATTACATCAACTTCACCTATTTTGTGGAAAACCTAGACTTATCCAACTAATAATCATAATGAAGGTGCTACAACAATGTTTACCCCTTTTCAAACCAACTACATCTCATCTTACCAAATCATTATATACATAGTCTAAGTGGTTCAAAAGTTCATCTGTTTATGGCAAACCTAGACTTATCGAACGGATAATAACAATGAAGGCAATACAACAATATTTACCCCTTTTCACATCATTTCATTAGTATTCACCCATTTTCACATCATTGCATTAATATTGATATTTCATTGATTGAATGAGAATCCATATACTCATGGGGTGCGAGTAAATAGAAAAATAGACATAATAATCTAAGAGGAAAACAATTTCAATCGTCCACAATTACCCACACTTATTTTGTAACCTTCCACAACTAGTTGCAATCATTCCACAATTCTTGATGGCTCTTTTCTAACCTTTTAAGATCATTCTGCATTAAATCATAGTCTATCCGCAACCCTTTCACGTTTATCCATCATAAATTTGGAATAGAAATGTGTAACCTTGAGAATATAGAAATGTTGTAACTAAAACATTCTCTCTTGTTGTCTAAAAATAAAACAATATTTTATATCCACAAAATGATGAAATGGACAAATGAAAAAGTATTGCAATACCTCACAAACTCAGCTACCTCAAAACTTGTTAGTATAAAAATCACTAAACATTGGAAGGGATATCATAAATAATATCTATCCAAGGCACATAATCACCTTTGATGTGTCCAATAGAGCATATCACAGGTAGAATGTGACATCCCCAAAAATAAAGTATTTTCAAAATTTAAATTTGTTGGAAAATTATTCCGTTTTTAGTAAATTCGAATTTGGAATTTTTTTTTCCATTTATGGAAATTCTAAATTTTGAATTTGATAATTGTAATTAACTATTATACTGTTGTGTAGAGATCTGATTTGACCCAACTAACTATTTGACTACAACACTTGTATGAAAACATAATATTTTTATATTGATTGCAGGAGGACAAATGGAACAACCATGTTAAAATCAATTGACCATGACTCCATGAGTGGGGAACATGTTGGAACTACCTCTGGGCTGATTGTTACAAGTGGAAAATCAGAGATTTGGCCATTGGTAGCCCCTAAAAATCAGGGATTTAAAAAGTTGCGAAAATTCCCAAGGGAGGGAAAAAGACCTAGGCAAAAAGATTTTTATTGATAAATAGCATATGTGAGGAGGCAGGACGCTGCCAAGTATGCTAGGGAAGGAGACTATTGATTTTCTTTCTATTATGAACACTATACATTGAGTGTGAGGCAAGAGGAATCTGCTGGAACAGAAAGGCATTACTGAGGAGTTTTTCAAAGTTTGCCCTCATGGACTCATGGTGAGGCTAGGGGGTGAATTGGGCAAGTGATTTGGTTGCCCTATTCTACGGTTGGGAGGAACGTGGTTGTTCCCTTTGTCTTCCCACGCACTGGTTCAGATATGTTAAATCTTACCCTCCTTTGTTTATATGATTATATGTATTATATGTAATGTAATTGTTTGTGCTATAGTGAAATATTTCATGGATAAAAACTGATTGAATATTGCTGAACTTGATATCCGATCAAAAGAAAATGCCCAGATTAAATCAAGTGAATGTTGCTTCCACTTGAGTATGCTAATTTGAAAAGGGCATGTTGGTTATGATATGGTGAAATAAAAACTTCAGAATAAGCCCCATTTTATAATCGTAAATTCTGAGAAGATGAATTACAGGTGAAATATGAATGGAATCAAACCCCATAGATAGATATAAGTCTACTTATACGCATGTAGGTAATCTTATACAGAACCCTGGTAATAAGAGGGATTTCGTTCAGGTATCAATTAAAAACTAGAATTTGAATAAAAGTTATGTATCATGGGAATTTAAGACATGTACACACTATATACAGAATTATAAATTCATAATTGCACACATAGATATATTTAGAGACATACATATCTATATTTCAGTTGGATCCGAACAGACTATATATATATGCGTAATCAGGAAAACGAGAGCTATTGTCAATTTAAAGAAGGGGATCAGGTGTTTCTTCGTCTGCAACCTTACAAGAAGAATTCCCTCAAGGTCGAGCATTGCCAGAAGGTAGCACCCAAATTTTATGGTCCTTATATATTTCTCAAGCATGTGGGACAGGTGGCCTATTAGTTAGCGTTGCCCAGTCATTCAAAGCTACATCCTGTTTTTCATATTTCCTGCTTAAAGAAAGTGATTAGAACTCAGTGTCAAATTCAAACCAACCTTCCCGAGTAAGCCGAAGAAGGATCCATTTGGCTACAACCACAATAAATTTTGTGCCAGTGTGAGCGTCACCTATGTCAGAGCACCATCAAGGAAGTGTTAATCCAGTGGAAAGATACAACTCCAACAGATGCCACTTGAGAACTAGCTACCATTCTACAACAATTTCCACATCTCAAGACTTGAGGACAAGGTTGTTTTTAAAGGGGAGGACATGTTAGGGTCCTAACCCCCACATAGGTAGAACAATATATTTGGATGTAATAAAGGTCAATATTAATAAGGCTTTGCAATAAAATAGAATAAGTCGAATGTAAGAAGACCTAATAGAAGCCTCCACTTCTAGAAGGATATTCCCCTAGATGCTTCTTTTGATAGACATATTTAGTATAAATAGGAGTCAAGGGTATGCAAACCATAGCTTAGATATTATTGTAATAGAGCTCTACTCGACTGGAGGTTGCCCCCTCGAAGAGGCCTGTGAACATTGCTCTTAGAATCAAAGTGTTATTTCTGTTGTTATTCTCATATCATTTATGTGTTATTGTAGTGATTATTCTGGTTATATTGTTGTTATTCTACCATTTCTAGCATTTTATTTATGTTTTGCATACTTTGTATATCTGGTATATTACAAGTGGTATCAGAGCACTTTCCTTGGCAGAAATTGTGGGTAATTTTTTTTTCAGGGTAGAGACGTATTCCGGCATCTTTAAGCCACAGAGATATGTCGTTACGCACATAAACTCGCGGTTGAGGGATTAATACATGCAGGAAATACAAATGGTTATTAAGTGCACATCTGTTGGCCACCCTTGTAACCCCTGTTGGTACCCCTTCGAGTGGTAGTGCATCGGACAACACCTGTGTATGGATTGACCTAGATTTCCTGAAGCCCTCTTTAGATAAACCGATCGTCCGCCTAACTTCTATAGTTCCACCGAGAACAACACTCGGGGAGATACTCTCTAGTACCTAGGTAGTCGAGTAGTACAACTAAGGGTACGGTCTATCCTCCTTAGCTAGTGCCCTGAGATATTGGGCCGAGTACTATTGTTGGACCCCACACATATATTAGAGAGTTATAGCACAGGGAAAACCCTTTTCTGTAGAACCCTTGAATACCTAACTCTTGGGGACAGAAACATAAACAAATTAAAACATACAAGATATATTGCCATGCAACTGTGTTCAGGTTGCCAACTAAATACACATTTCTTTCTGATTAAGTATTTGGGAATTTACTCTCTGCAGTATTCTTCAGACCAGAGTATAACTCTGCAAGTGTAAAAAAAAATGTCTCGAAATTTTTTCACCATTATTTGAGACCTATTCCATTGGATTCATCTCTTCTCCCTTATCACATTCATCCATCTCATTTTTTGGAAAAAAATTTGACCCCGCTTGCCCTTTTTCAGTTCCCCCATTCTCATGGCAGATACCCATAGCCAAGATTTGGAAGCTCGCTTCAACACCTTGCAATATGGTCTCATCGAGACCCAACAAGAAGTGAAACAACTTAGTGCCAATGTTGTCGCCATCAATACAACCATGTAGTCCTCAATGGAGAAAATCAAACAAGACCTCACCACCCAGCTTGAATCTGCCTTTTCAACACTTTGCACCAAATTGCATATCCCTACAAATAATCCTTCTTCTTCCTCACCTCCACATACTGAAGGTGACCATTCCTCTCATTCCCATAACTTTCAGAATCATCACTTTCAATGTGACCTACGCCTTCCGAGGGTGGATGTGACCAAATTTGATGGCTCGGACCCCATTGGTTGGGTAACCTAAATCGAACATTATTTCTTTTTATACGGCATTACAGATGACTTGGCCAAACTCCGGTATGGTGTTCTCCATCTAGATCAAGAACGTTGGGAATGGTGGAAATGGAGAAAAACTTCTTGTCCATGGTATATTGCTTGGACACACTTTGTGGAAGAGCTTTATGAATGCTTTGACACTGACACCAAACATTTGGGTCGTTTGACAAAGTTGAAACAATCAGGAACAGTGGAAGACTTTATAGCTTCCTTTGAGCGCCTGGCTTTTCGAACAGAGGACATGTCTGATGCTTTTTTCCATGAATGTTTTATCAGTGGCCTTGAGGATGAGATTCAGGCCCATGTCCTCATGGCTCGGCCTCAGAGTTGGGTGGAGGCTACTAAAAGCGCTAAATAAGCACACTAGGTTGTATCTTCTCAAAACCATAAACCCTCCTTTATCTCTCACCCTAAACCAGTAAATCCCACTATTGCCTCCGCCCCACTAAAGATCCAAAAATTGACTAGGGATGAAATCGTTGAAAGTCATCTCAAAGTCCTGTGTTATAATTGTGATGACAAATATTTCCTAGGCCACAAGTGTAAGGAACAAAATCTATTTATGACCATCTCCGAGGATATTTCGGAAGAGGATATTGAAACTCCCCTTGTGTCTGAGTCACCTGAAACCCCCGACATAACCCCTCCCTCAAACCCTCCCAAAGTAGAATCGATTATTTACCTCAATGCTCTCACTGGCTTCTCTGCTCCCCAAACCCTCAAGCTAATCGGTTACATCAAGCATCAGAAGGTCATCATTCTGGTTGATAGTGGAAGCACCCATAATTTTATTCATCGCCACATTGCCTAAGAAACTCATTGCTACATCCATGTCGTCAATAATTTCCAAATCATGATTGCCAATGGTGGATCCATGAAATGTGGAGGGATTTGTGAAAATGTGTGTCTCCAAATTGTTGACTACCACCTGAAATCTCATATATTTGCTATAAACATGGGCGGGTGTGACATTGTGTTGGGTGCAGACTGGATAAGGACTTTGGGTCCCATTATCATGGATTTTAAGGAATTAACCATGCAATTTGACCAGGAGGGCCACCAATATAACATCCAAGGCATTACCCCTGGTTCACCTGAGATCATTAGTTCCCATCGCATGGAAAAACTGCTCAAAAAGGGTCATTCTGGTGTTATCACTCAACTCCATGCCATCCAAGCAACATAAACACCCTCAGTGTCGCAAGACATCCAAGCCATCATTTCTAAACATCAAGTGGTATTTTCCACTCTCGAGGGAATCCCTTCTTCACGTGGTGTTCATGATCATTCCATTCCCCTTGTACCCGGAAGCCTTCCTCCCAATATCCATTTGTATCATCACCCCTTTTCCCAAAAAAATGAAATTGATAAAATGGTCTAGGAACTCCTTAATGCATGCATTATCTGCCCTAGTACGAGCCCCTACTCTTCTCCTATGGTCATGGTCCTAAAGAAAGAAGGTTCTTGGCGAATGTGTCCTAACTTTCATGCCCTCAACAAACTTACCATTAAAGACAAATTTCCCATTTATGTCATTGATGACCTCCTAGATGAACTGAGTGGTGCCCAATTCTTTACTAAAATTGATCTTCATTCAGGCTACCACCAGATACGTATGAAAGAGGCAGACATTCCCAAGACTGCCTTTAGAAATCATGAGGGCCACTATGAGTTTTTGGTCATGCCCTTTGTCTTGTGTAATTCCCCCTCCACCTTCCAAAGCGTCATGAATCATGTCTTCCATAATTTTCTCTGTCATTTTGTCTTAGTTTTCTTTGATGATATCGTCATCTATAGCAAGACCTGGAAAAAACATCTTGCTCATGTGGATCGAGTTCTCCATCTACTTTCTCGGCACCAACGTTTCCTAAAAAAATCTAAATGTGCTTTTGGTGCCTCAAAAGTAGTGTACTTGGGTCATCTGGTTGGCAAGGATAGCGTCAGGGTGGATCCTAAAAAGATTGAATATACGCAAGACTGGCTTCACCCAAAGACTCTCAAAATCTTGTGTGTATTTTTTGGATTAACAGGTTATTATCGCAAGTTTGTTAAGAATTACGGAAAGATTGCAGCACCTCTCACTGCTCTCCTAAAAAATAACTCTTTCACTTGGACTCCAACTATTGCTCAAGCTTTCAAAACCTTGAAGATGGCCATGTGCACCACTCCAGTCCTGGACCTTCCTAATTTCACAAAGACCTTTGTCTTGGAATGTGATGCTTCAGGGAAAGGAATTGGTGTTGTCCTTATGCAAGAGGGTCGACTTTTGGCCTTTACCAGGAAGAAACTATCTGAAAGAAATCTGGGAAAATCTATCTATGAAAAGGAAACGTTGGCTATTCTGCATGTGGTTGATTTGTGGCACCATTATCTATTGGGGCAACGATTCCAAATTAAGACAAACCATCAAAGCCTCAAGTATTTTTTGGAACAATGCATTTCCTCCCTGGAGCAACAAAAATGGGTAACTAAGCTATTTGGCTATGATTATGAGATCATTTACAAGAAAGGCAAAAAAAATGTAGTTGTGGATGCACTTTCCCGCAAATATGAAGATGAAGGATCCCTTTTTTCTCTCTCCTTCATTGTACCAGATTGGCTCCAAGTTGTTCGCTAGGAATGGCTACAAGATCCCAAAAGTTCGCAGCTAATCCAACAATTGCAGTCTAGTGATCCAGCTCCCCCAGGGTACTCTTAGCTCCATGATGAGCTTTGATACAAAGGCCGTTTGTATTTAAGTAAAAAATCAAAGCTTAAATCCATAGTACTTTCTAAGCTTCACGCTACACCGAGAGCAGGGCATTATGGGTTCACCAAAACCTATGATAGGGTCAAATGTTATTTTTTCTGGGATGTTATGAAACAATACATTCAAAATTTTGTCGCAGAATGTGATGTGTGTCAATGCAGGATGGGAGAAACAATCAAATCTCTGGGCACACTACAACCACTCTCGATTCCACCTACTATTTGGAAGGACATCTCTATGGATTTTATTGTAGGCTTCCCCAAATTAGGAAATAAATCAATCATCATGGTGGTTTTTTATCGCCTTTCCAAGTATGCTCATTTCTGCACTCTTCAACACCTGTTTACAACATCCACGGTGGCTCAAATTTTCATGGATCAGGTATTCAAGATCCATGGCATGCCAACCTCTATTGTTTCTAATTGCGACCCCACTTTCACAAGAATTTTTTGGCAAGAACTGTTCATACTACAAGGCACCCAGTTTCATCTCAGTACAGCTTATCATCCCCAGAATGATGGGCAAACAAAAGTTGTCAATAGAATCCACCTTTAGTTCTCTCATAATTACCTAGTGTCTCGAAGGTCCAGGCGGTTGACCAAACACTTACAGTTCAAGAGGCTATTCTTCATACCCTCAAAGAGAATTTGGTCATGGCAGAAAATCGCATGAAGCAAAAAGTAGATCAAGGTCGGTCTAAACGTCAATTTGAAGAAGGGGATCAGGTGTTTCTTCGTCTGCAACCTTACAAGAAGAATTCCCTCAAGGTCGAGCATTGTCAGAAGATAGCACCCAAATTTTATGGTCCTTATACATTTCTCAAGAGTGTGGGACAGGTGGCCTATTAGTTAGCTTTGCCCAGTCATTCAAAGCTACATCCTGCTTTTCATGTTTCCTGGTTAAAGAAGGTGATCAAAACTAAGTGCCAAATTCAAGCCAACCTTCCCGAGTTAGCCAAAAAAGGATCCATTTGGCTACAACCACGGGCAATTTTGTACCAGCGTGAGTGTTGCCTGCGTCATAGAACCATCAAGGAAGTTTTAATCCAATGGAAAGATACAACTCCAACAGATGTCACTTGGGAACCAACTACCATTCTGCAACAATTTCCACATCTCATGCCTTGAGGACAAGGTTGTTTTTAAAGGGGAGGACATGCTAGGGTCTTAACCCCCACATAGGTAGAACAATATATTTGGATGTAATAAAGGTCCATATTAATAAGGCCTTGCAATAAAATAGAATAAGTTGAATGTAAGAAGATCTAATAGAAGCTTTCGCTTCTAGAAGGATATTCCTCTAGATGCTTCTTTTGATAGACATATTTAGTATAAATAGGAGTCGAGGGTATGGGAACCGTATCTTGGAGATTATTTTAATAGAGCTCTGCTCGACTGGAGGTTGCCCCCTCGAAGAGGCCTATGAACATTGCTCTCAGAATCAAAGTGTTATTTCTGTTGTTATTCTCATATCATTTCAGTGTTATTGTGGTGATTATTCTGGTTATATTGTTGTTATTCTACCATTTCTAGAATTTTATTTATGTTCTGCATACTTTTTATATCTGGTATATTACAAAAAACTTTAGATTTCCCCCCTGTCAGGGACAAGTAGTTAAAATTCCCTTGATCGTCATTCACAAGTATGGCCAAGAAGATATCCAACACCTGTATAAGCTACTGGAACAATGTGTGCACTTTCACAATGTATACACAGATGATTATTGAAACATTGATCTATCATCTAATCATTATCAACTTCATTGACTTCACTTATATGATCATTATCAGCTTCATTGACTTCATTGATTTTGTTGTGAGAAGACTGCATGCTTGTTTCCTATTTGATCATCTGTTTACATACTTTGGTCCCTCAATATGAGATTACTATCTCATATTCCCCCCCCACCCCCTTAATCGAAGATTCAATGTATCTGATACACCATCAAGATACAAAATGGTTCATCCATAACTTGACACAACATCCTCTCTATGGACAAGAGGAATACATATTCCTGACTCAACAAGACTTACTAAATAAATGGGGAATACAACAACCTATGGAAAGACTTACAACTTGGACCAAAAACTCAGGGGTGTCGGGTAGAACCGATCATGCACCCAATTACAATCATATTCTAAACAAACACACAAGCATATTCTCAATAGACATAAGTTCAAAATACAGGACAAAGACAAGTCCTGAATGAACTGCAAATCAAAGGTAGACTTTGAAACTTGAACTCTGACATTTCTCACTAATTCCCCCCATGTCAACTGAAAAAGTGAAAAGTATAGATAATGAGATATACCCCCTTTGAAAGCCGAAAAGGGTAATCAAAGTGTCTTTCAGTGAAGTCTGGAGACTCGATATTCAACTCAGAAGACTACATAAACTAGGACTCGATCATACCCTATATCATCCAATCCTAAAAAACATTCATGTCTTTCAACTGTAGAAATTTATCTTCAATCAAGTACGGTTGAACTTGTGTATAAATTCGTCGATAAGAATGCTCCAATAAATTGGCTTCCAAATTCCAACACCAATTCCCTAACCATTCAAAATGAATATGTTTCCTCGTGCTCTTCTGACACCTTACTGAGAGGTGATTTGTCTTCCCACATAATCTGCATGGGTGAATATCAAAACAATTTGACTTATTATGGCCAAACCGGTGACAGTGTTTTCACTGTATGGGTTATTTATCCGACCGATTATCATGATATGGAATATTTGTAGAAACATCATCATCAACAATATCCTGTACCTATTCCTTACCAATATCCTCAAGCTCTGTCTTCTTATCATCATTCAAAAAACCTCCACTCACAAAGAAAATAGCTTTGCTATAATTAGGAATATGAAAAAGGTTGTCAGCATCATTTTCATATCCTAGTCCATCTCGATTTCATTTAAAGTGTAATTCTTCCCATGGTCG
>ML783328.1:314813-326451 GCA_009831015.1 Picea engelmannii | reverse complement strand
GCAACTATCGAATTGATTTGAAGCAGCTGGTGATTTTCTTTCTAATCTTTGGCTACCTATTTCGGATGCCACTAAAGAGTCTGATGCAGCGTTAAGAATGAAAGTATCATCCGACGGTACCTTCTGCTGTATTTGCAGCAAAGCTGTATATGCCCCGTTTGGTTTATTAATCAGTTCTCGGTGTCCGGCGAATTCGATGACTTGACCATTTTGATTCACCGCAATTTTATGAGCTCCCTCAATAGTTGAGAGACGATGAGCCACAACGACCGTCGTGCGCCCAATAGAAGCCTTACCTAGTGCGTCCTGAACAATCTTCTCTGATTCTGCGTCTAGAGCACTGGTAGCCTCGTCTAAAAGCAGAATGGAAGGATTTTTCAGCGTCGCTCTAGCTATGGCTATTCTTCGCTTTCTAAAAGCAGAATGGAAGGATTTTTCAGCATCGCTCTAGCTATGGCTATTCTTTTCTTTTGTCCTTCGGACATCTGCACGCCACTTTCTCCTACCTACATTTGGAAAGATTTTGAAAAGAATATTTATGTTATTTTTAAGCAGAAACGCCTATACCTACCTATTGGCAATGGGCATATTTAATAAGTTTTTAATTATGCCAAAAGACATATATCTATTGGTAATGGGCACATTCAATATGTTAACGCCTATACCTATTGGCAATGGGTATATTTAATACGTTTTTAATTATGCCAAAAGATGCTATGCATTGAAGATGCTAGCATATTCTTAATCATCCTCCAAAATCAATGCGTCAAATTTATTGTTCATAACTTTCTTGCATTTATCAAGGCATCCGTTAACATGTTTACTTTTTAACATTTACCTAAGCACATTAAAAAATTACTGTAAGAATATGTAATTGCCACGTTTAAATGATTAAGTAGGATTAAACCGTGGCATCTAAATAAATGTCCACGTTTTGCTTCTAAACCGACCGTTTGATGCCCACGTGTTCCATTTATCAACCTAATGCAACCAAAGGTTTCATATTACCATAGACGAATTACCACAAACGTTTTATATTGGGCACACGTTCTCAGCCGATACCTTTTGGCGTTCTCAGCCGTGAGTTAGCGGCTGTGCTAGTCTGTAATGCCGTTTTTATGGACAATATCAAATGTAGATAGAATATTCTTGGTCATCACACTAAATGGAGGGTTCTGATTTGAAAATTAACTTCCTTGCTTTTATAAAGGCGTATGTTTCTATGTTTACTTTTTCACATTTACTTAATCTGATTAAAAATTTACTATCTTGTACAATTGATTGACACTTTTATGTAATTAGCCATGAAGTATGTGATTAGGAATGGAGTATGTGAAGGGCTTCACCTTATTTACTCCTGGTAACACATTATTTACCACCTAGAAACTTGGGTGCACTTCACCTAAATCTTTGTGGAATGTGGATCTAAACGCTAGACACTTAATTTACCTTAAGCTTGGTGGGATGTGTGGCAAGTTATTTACCAGCGCACACTTCACCTTAAATGCTAGGAAGCCAACATTTAACGGATACGTGGTGTCGGTTTCTTGCCTCGTTATGGCCGCACTTCCAAGCCGTTTGTGCCATGTCCGCAACCTGAGCATTAGCCATTTTTGTAGTTCTAATTGCAGATCCACATTGCACTTCGATCAAGCTCATATAGAGGAGAATACTGAAGCAGAATCACAGAGGAGGAGGAGCATAGAGGAAAGGGGGAAACAATTTTAAAGACACATCATCAGTATCAACGTCCATAAAGAGGTTAGAAAAAATGTTCTCTGCATTTTCTTTGGTTTTCTGGTTAGCAATACATGGATTTTAAATTGCATGCGACCCTTGTATGTTTTCTACATTTTCTTTGGTTTTAAATTGCATGTACGCTCGTATGTTCTCTTCTTTTTCTCAGCCTAGTAATCTTTTAATGGCTGAGAGTTTTTACTGTGCGAGGAGTGTTATCAGTGACCAATACCTTTCGGCATTCTCCAACACCGGCTGTGCTAGTTTATTGACAAAATATAACTATATGTTTTTAAAAAGCCTGAAAGAGAACCTACGTGTCATAGCCTTTTGGGAGTTGGCTAATGAAGTCGTGGGCATTGGAATCTTTTGCAACCCGAACGGTTTCATCCATAGTCGCATCATGCTTTCCAAACAAAATATTGTCACGAATGGAAGAGGCGAACAAAGTGATGAATTGTGAAGCAAAGAGAAATGCAGAGAGAAAATAATAGAACAGTATATTGAAATGTATGAAGAAGTACTGAAGAAGTTACAATGCAATGGGAGATGGCTGAGCTAAATATGCTCAAGCAAGACAAAAATAGAAAGTACAGTTGTTCAGTACAGCTGGCAGTGTACAGTCAGACTGTTGAGGTTACATTATATTTAACACTCCCTCTTAAACTCAACAGTTACAATCATCAGCACTGACTATGCCTAAGTGTTGTCTCTGAAAATCAAAAACTAAATTTCCTAGTGGCTTTGTAAAGATATCAGCAAGTTGATCTCGTGTACCACATAATTGCAGTGCAATATCACCATTATTGACTAGCTCGCGTATGAAGTGAAAACGAGTGTCAATGTGTTTTCTCTTCTTGTGAAACACATGATTCTTAGATAATGCAATTGCTGATGTATTGTCACAGAAAATAGGAGTTGGATCATTTTCTGTATGTGACATATCTTTCAATAATCTTCTCAGCCACATAGCTTGATAAGAAGCTAAGGTAGCAGCGACATACTCTGCCTCTGCAGAAGATATTGATACAATTGGTTGTTTCTTTGATGCCCATGAAATCAGGTTCATGCCCAGTTGAAAAAAATATCTTGATGTGTTTTTCCTGTCATCTAGGCTGCCTGGAAAGTCACTATCTGTGTAACCAGAGAGCTGATTACTATAAGATTTAGTGTACCATAAACCGAAATTGAGTGTTCCTGCAACATATCTCAAAATTCGTTTTTCCATTTTCCAATGAGAATCTTTGGGTGATTCCATGAATCTGGAAACAAGGCTAGCTGCATACATAATGTCAGGCCTAGTTGCTGTAAGATACAACAAACTGCCTACTAAACTTTTGTACAGGGTAGATTCCACTGTAGAACCTTCATCATTCTTGCTCAATTTTGTGCCTAATGGTATGGGGGCTTCTGTTGGATTGCATCATTCCATGCGAAATCTTTTGATGATGTATGTTGCATACTTTTGCTGACAGACAAAAATGCCTTTGGCTGATTGATTAACCTCAATCCCTAAAAATTATTTCATTATGCCAAGATCTGTCATCTCAAACTCAGATTGCATGGCATGTTTAAAATTTGTTAACTCAAGATTTCCTGTGTAGATCATGTCATCAACATATAAACATACAATTAGAATTTTACAATGATGATCTGTTTTAGTATAAAGTGTTGGTTCATTTTGGCTTCTGCTGAAACCACTTTTGATCAGATAAGTGTCAATTCGGCTGTACCAAGCTATTGGAGCTTGCTTTAAGCCATACAAGGCTTTCTTCAACCGATATACTTTGGCTGGGTGCTCTTGGACTTCAAATCCAGGTGGTTGATCGACATAAACTTCTTCTTCTAAGAAACCATTCAAGAATGCTGACTTGACATCCATGTGGTATACTTGCCATTTGTGTTGTGCTGCTATGGCCAATAGAGTCCTTACAGTGTCTAGTCTTGCTACTGGAGAAAAAGTTTCACCATAATCAGTACCTGGTTGTTGTGAGAATCCTTTGGCAACAAGTCTTGCCTTGTGTTTTTCGATCTGCCCTTTTTCATTGAGTTTAGTTTTGTAAACCCACTTGACACCAATACTCTTCTTGTGTCTTGGAAAATCAACAAGATCCCATGTCTTGTTCTTCTCAATGGAGTCAATTTCTTGGTTCATGGCTTGAACCCAATGTGGCTCCTTAGTTGCTTCTTTAAAGGATGTAGGTTGACATGACATTAAAGCAAAAATATTGTGTTGCTCAAAGTCATCCAACTGCTGATGGATTTCTCTCAAACTTCGAGTTCTCTGATTCAGTGGTTCAGAGAATGATTCTCTGTTGGAAGCTGAGTTATCCTGAGAATGTTCAGGTTGTCTTTGTACTTTCAATCTTGGAAGAATATTTTGAGATACTTGTTGTTCTGAATTTTCTGCATTTTCAGAACTTGGTAGCAATGGATTTTGACTATCCATTTGCTGATTTTCTGAATCATTCTAGAATTGATTTTCCAGAAATTGTACATCTCTGCCAAGAATTAATTTCTTGTTGATTGGATTGTAAAACCTGTAAGCTTTAGATGTTTCACTATATCCAATGAAAATACATTTCTCACTTCTGTCATCAAGCTTCTTCCTTAATTCGGAAGGTATGTGAGCATATTCTATGCATCCAAATGTCCTTAGATGAGCTACATTGAGCTTTGTCCCACTCCATGCTTCTTGGGGAAGTTTCATGTTTAGACTGGTGGTTGGAGATCTATTCAAGAGATAAACTGAGCATGCTACTGCTTCAGCCCAAAAAGTATTTGACAAGTGTTTCTCTTTAAGAAGTGTTCTTGCCATATTCATTATTGTTTTATTTTTCCTTTCAGCCACTCCATTCTGCTGTGGAGTATACCTTGTTGTTGTTTGCATGATAATTCCTTGTGATTTGCAGAAATTTGCAAATTCTTTGGAATTGTATTCTCCTCCTCCATATGACCTGAGTACTTTGAGATATTTGCCACTCTGTTTTTTAGCTTCTGCCTTGAAGTCTTTGAGTTTTGTAAATGTTTCAGACTTATGTTTGAGAAAGTAGATCCATATTTTTCTGCTAAAATCATCAATAAACGTTAGAAAGTAAAAACTACCACCTATTGAATCTATTTGCATTGGTCCACATAGGTCAGTGTGAACAAGTTCAAGATGTTGTTTGGCTTGATTGGAGGACTGTGGAAAACTAGTTCTCTTGTGTTTTCCAAGTATGCAAGACTCACATGGGGGAATTTTCTCTTTAAAGATAGATAAACCTTTGAGCATGGAGTTTTTCTGAAGAAGACTTAGACTCTGAAATGGTAGATGTCCAAATCTTGTATGCCAAACCATTGTTTCATTCAGGGTTGATGCACTCTGTGCATATGGTTGACTCAGATTTGCAGTTTTGAGGGTAAGGGGAAACATCCTATTTGGAGTCATATGAATTTCAAAAATCAATTTTCTGCTGGGGTATTTGTCATATATTTTACAAGATGTTCCCTCAAAAAGTACCTTATAGCCATGTTCAATGAGATGTCCTACACTTAGCAATTTATGTATTAAATATGGAACATGATAGACATTATATATGTCTTTCTTTACATTCTGTTTAGTAAGAATATGAACAGTTCCTTTTCCTTGAAACTTGACTAAGTAATCATTTCCAAGTGTAATATCAGATGAGATTGAAGAATCAATGCATGAAAGTAATTCTTTGTTACCAGTCATGTGATTGCTGCATCCACTGTCCAGCAAGCAGAGATCTTTAGGATGTTGTTCAGTTTTGTGGCATGAGAGAAACATACCTCTTGAGGTGTCTTCTGTATGATTTGACACATGTGCTCTTCCTGAGATTTGATCTGCTTGCTTCTTCCTGCATTCAGATTCATAGTGCCCATACTTTTTGCAATAATAGCATTGTATGCATGTTTTGTCATTTGATCGTCTCCCTCTGCCTCTTTGAGGCTGGAAATTATGATGTTGATTTTGTTGCTGATGTCTTTGACCTTGGAAATTTTGATTCGGATATTGTTGTCTATTGCCTCCACTGGTATGAGGGTTACCTTGATTGCTCCCTCTTCCTTGGTGACCTCTGCTTCTTCCTTTGCCTCTCCCTCTGCTGAAGGAGAATTGAGTTCTAAATGCATTGGAGATTGACTCATCTGTGAGATGCAGTCTGGTCTCATGTGTCACCAGAGAACCAATTAATTCATCTGTTGAAAATCTTGACAGATCCTTGGATTAAAGGATTGTTGTTACAACCATTTCAAATTTCTGGGGTAGACTTCTGAGAATTTTCTCAACAATTCATTGATCGGTGATGGTTTCACCAATCAGTCTGATCTGGTTCATGATTCCCATGACTCTGGTCATGAACTGATCCATAGTTTCGGACTCTGTCATCCTTAGAGTCTCGAATTGTGTCCACAAGGTCTGTTGTTTATCGGTTTTGACCCTGTCATTTCCTTGGTAGGAAGATTTAAGGATGTCCCAGGCCTGTTTTGAAGTACCAGCGCCTGTGATTTTCGAGAAAATCGAATCATCCACAGAATTTTGAATCCAAAATTTCTCTTTATTTTCTTTGGTCCTCAGAGTTGCCTGAGCAATTCTCTACGCATTTGTCATGGCAGCGAGGGCGGTTGGATCCGGTTCCACATATCCAAGATCCACTGGTTCCCAGCACTCTTGTGCTTACAAGAACGATCTCATTCGTAGAGACCAAAACTCATAGTTCTTACCCAGTAGAATCGGACCCTGAGTTGGTCCTAAGTTGCTAGACGACATATTTTTTTTTTGAAAAAAAAATTCAGAAAAAAATAGAAGGAAAATTTTGTATTTACCTCTGATCGCCAATTTACCGATTTGTCGATGGCCGAAGGGAGCTTATCGGGATGAATTGGCCTTTGTCACGGTGCAATGTGACCACGTGCCTTACTGTTAAAGCACTACGAGATTTTCTGGCTCTTTGCCTTTCAAATCGCTGAAATGCGAAAAAATTACCTTTGGACAATTCAACGGTCCAGATCTTCTTGTGATCTGATGTCCCAGATCTTATCGGGATATCGCGAATCGGGATTTTGCAAGTTCTGATGACGAGTTGTTCTGACTCCTTGATTCCCCGATCTCTGATATACTGATGGCACTGTCCTTTCAGGACTTTTCCCGATTGCTTCGATCTGCGCCACGTGTCCTCCTATGATGGACGGACCTGATCCCTTCTCGCAAAATCAAGACTTCAAATGCACCGGACATCTCGTCATTAGGATCCGCGATTTTCTGAATCCCTTAATGCCAATGGAATTGATTCTTGCCACGCGTCCCAACAGATGGATGGGTCAAATCGACGTCGGGGATTTCACTGTGGAGATTCCCGATCCCGCGATTTGATGAGATGACGTCAGTTGGGCCCCACAATGGAGATTTCCTCCTGTCGAGATTTCAGACTTCGTAGTTGTGAAGTGCTTTTGTTTCTTGTCCTCAAGATTCATGAAACGCCAAATCCCGATGTGTTGATGGGCTCTTTCCTTTTTGGGACTTTTCTCGAGTCCTCGGATTTACGCCACGCATCCTAGAAATATGGATGGTCCTGATTCAACCTCGGGATATCGCGAATTGCGATCAAATTCTTTGTCAACTTGAAACCTCGAATGCCGAAATGCCGACGGTTTCCTCGATGTTCGCCACGTGTCTGGTCCAATGGACGGCTGAGACTTTATCGCTATTTCGCGTATCGCGATTTCGCGAGTTTCGAAGTCTTCTTGCAACGGTCTTTCAAAACTGCAAACTTCGAAATGCCGATTTAACGACACTCGGATCTGCTGCCACCTGTCCTCTGAGATGGACGACTCACAAGTCCTCTCGGGATTTCGCGATATCCCGTATCGGAGTTTTGGAGTGCAATCTTTTTCTTGTCCAACTCTCGATTCCCGATTTTGCGATGAGATAAGATCGACGACTCACGATCTTTCTTGATCCAATGGTCCAAAATGACTCGTGATTTTGCGATTCGCGAATTCTCATGACATGTCTTCTGACCTTTACACCTACGAGTCATGAAATGTTGAGATCTCGCCATGTGTTTCCTGATGGACGGTCTAGATGATGTCGGGATTTCTCAAGTCAAAAGTTCTCCTATGTGCTCTCCAGAGGATTAAACCTCGTGCATTTTCACACTGATCCAATGACTATCGGTCCTTTGCGCAAGATCTGATGGCTTAAATTATTTTACCTTTTCAGCGCTCTCCTTGTTTCTTTTGAACTGGTTTCCCACTCTGGATCCGTTCGCAGGACGACTCTTATGGCCGCAATGGCCGTTCCTTTCACCTGAGACGCATTCTTTACTCCTGTGGAAGAAAGATTCGTGAATCTTTCAAAGATTTGAAAGAATTTCACGAGTTCTTCGTTTTCTGCTACAATCTTTGACATATTTGAGCGATTTCCAAAAATCTTTAAACGATTGTGCCTTTTGCAGCAATCTTTAACAATTTTGAATGAATTCTTCGAGTTCTTTAAACGTTCTTCCGTTCTGTAGCTCTTCTGCGTCAATATTTGACGATTTTTGAAAAATTACAAGAATCTTTACTGTTTCTTCTTCTGCATTCTCTTTGTGATCTTTCGAGCATTGTACGCTCTGCTTCCTCTGCAAGCTTCCTACGTTGATCTTTTGAACGTAAGATGGTCTGCATCCTCGTGGAAGTTTCCTGCGAGGATCTTCCGAGAGTATCACAGACGGCTCTCCAAACCTTGTGAAAGAGACTGTGTCGCGTGCTCTCAAGATCCGTGAAGCTCTGCGCTGTGTGGATCGAGTTTCTCTCCAGCCTGTGTGAAGAGGCTTACTACTGTAGCTCTGATACCATGATGAATTGTGAAGCAAAGAGAAATGAAGAGAGAAAATAATAGAACAGTATATTGAAATGTATGAAGAAGTACTGAAGAAGTACTGAAGAAGTTACAATGCAATGGGAGATGGCTGAGCTAAATATGCTCAAGCAAGACAAAAATAGAAAGTATAGCTTTCCAGTACAGCTGGAAGTGTACAGTCAGACTGTTGAGGTTACATTATATTTAACATAGACCAAGCTCTTGACTAACTTGCCCGATTTGGCAACGCAACCATTTCAGTTGCAAGCTTTTAATATTCTCTCCATCCAGAAGAACCTCTCCTTTAAGCGGATCGTAGAACCGTTCTAATAACGAAATGGCAGTCGATTTTCTAGATCCATTGCCGCCCACTAAAACAACTGTTTGGCATGTAGGAATAGTGAGAGAAAAATTGTGAAATACCATGCTATCTGGTTTGGATGGATAAGCAAATTGAACGTTCCGAAATTCGACCTCCCCCTAAACCTTTTTCAATACTGTCCCTTTCACATCCTCTGAATCTATCTCTGGTACTCTGTCGATCATCTCAAATATGTGAATAGCCGCAACTCCTACCTCGGAAAAGTATTTGAGATTTGGAAGCGTGCTCGCGAGAGACCTGAGTTTGAGCTCAATTATTAGGTTTTCCAGCGAAAAAATAATTGCGAGGGACAAATAAAATTACAATAATTAAAGAAGAATGAGTAAATATATTATGACTTACAGTCCACCCAGGATTATGCAGTAGCCTACACCAAAAATATTTTCCCCGCTCGCATCATAATTCATCACCAACATGCTTCCATATCATGAAATTAATGCCCACAAGGCTAAACTTAGTGATACGTTGCCACCTATGGCAATCCCTTTTGCCAGCCCTTGTTTAAGACCAAGTTTTACTGTTGCATCAAGTGCAGATGAAAAATTGGCCATAAGCTTTGTTTATCCAACGAAAGAATAGACGGTTGTAATAGAAGAAACCGCTTGCTCTACAATTATACTAGAACGATTAGATTCCGCGTGCATCTTTTTTGCTATCCTTAGCAGCGTTCGACCGTAAAGCAGTCCTGATACGATCAATAAACTGGCTAAGGGTAATGTCACCAACGCCAACTTCCATGACAAATATAAACTCGCCGCATAGCGAGCAATGAAATTTGACAAATTCATGACAAAATTGGGAACCTGGAAACTTTCCCACACGAGATATATTAAAATCCACCCAGCAACTATCAAATGCATAACAGTCTGCCTAATTGAATTTCTAGCAAAGAGTGACCTATCTTGAGAAATCAATGATTGGAGTTCAAAAAGCAACAGATCGATAAGAACAAACTTGCAATTTATTCCTACTATTTTCAGATGGGCGGATGTGACTGGACTCAGACCTTTTCACTGAGGGCGTCCTGTATGACGAGCGTGTCATTGTAAGCAGTGTTAACCACTTCGGCAATATGTGTCCGGCTGGTATCAAAATATCCAACGTCCTATCTGAGAACAGCTCTCAAGTACTTTGTGCGCAGCAGAGATGCTTGTCTAACTTTACTTATGTACACTTTTATATTTTCCACTTTATATTAATTTGAGTTTTTTTCAATTTTTTTTTATATAGAAAATTGTAGATTTTGATAATTTTATGTACAAGACAATAACTAGAATATTTATAGAGGATAAATTGTGTTGTAAAAAATATGTAAATACAAATGTATTTATGATTCACTTATTGTTATGTAGTAATGTGCATAATAATAAAACTTTGAAAAACAACAATTAGTTAACTTGGAGGGATTATTCAAGGTACTTTTAAGTGAATTTGAATATGGTGTAAGAAGATAAAACTTAGGAAATTGAATTATATTTGTGAATATAAAATAACTATATCAAATTTGATTTTTTTTTAAAAACACATGTAATTGTGAATAACTATAACAAATTTGTTTTTTTATAACAACACATGTTGAGTACCTGGTACCTTAATGATTACATTCTAAAATTACAACAACTTTTATTCATGCAGACTAAGACGGTCTTAACATGATCAAAATAATTTCTTTTTTTAGTGGATATCAGTCTCCTTTAGTGTGACATATAACTCATTCGAGAAATGGTTAATCCCATGTAGATATCGGTCTCCTCTAATGAAACATATAACTCATTCGAGAAATGGTTAAGCCCACTAAATGTTATAGAAGAAATAAGAGAGGAATGTATTCTAGAATTTTCATATATGCAAAGGCAAAAGTCGATTAAACATAATAAACAGTATTAATTAAAAAAAAAATACTCTATATTTGGAATTTGCATAGTTGACTCTATCTATGTCTATAGTTTCATCAACAAATGAATTTTTTCGCCTATAGAAAAATAATGTCAAAGATAGAGATATAGAGAGGTATCCAAAAAAATGGAGCTTTTATCAATTTGGAGGCTGAACCACTAGGTTTGACATCCCAAACCTAAATCTGAGGCAACCAATTCAGCATACATGTTGTTGATCCCACCCCAAAAAATTTGAATTCAAAAGAACACATCTGCACTGTTAAGAGCACACACACGCTCTAACAACACACACACAATTCTATTAATGTGCACGCATTCCCAAGAGCACACACGTGATCTTATCAACTATTTTTTATTTTCCATTCCCTTCTCTCTCTCTCTCTCTCTCTCTCTCTCTCTCTCTCTCCTACATATACCCCCCCCCTCTTTGTCTCCCTATCACTCTCCCGCTCTACCCTCTATATGTCTCCCTCTCTCTCCCTCTCACACTCATATACATGGTAACACCTAGACATGGAAAGTCCTATACCTAGACCCTTCCTTGAAGTGCCTCAGACTCTCACGCCTGTTAACTCCTCAAATAAATTGGTGGATTTTATTTGATTTTTTTTAGATGATAGGTTGGGTTCTAAATTTGATTTCTAAATTTTTGTAAATAGATTAGAGAGTCTGTATTTCCAAAATAATCTCAAAAGAAGTGGTGATTTTGGTTCGGTCAAGAAAATGGCAAAATATCAGGTTTCGGTGGTTTAGGCGAGCCTCCACTGTGCT
>ML783328.1:279958-291101 GCA_009831015.1 Picea engelmannii | reverse complement strand
AAATATAAATATAAATTTTTAAGTTAATAATTAAAAAAAAAAAAAACTGATGACTAATATTTATATTATATTAAATTTATATTTGTATAAATATAAATTTGTAATTTTTTAATCTATTTAAAAATATATATATATATATATTTTGTAATTATTAAATTGATATATTGTACATGTTTACAAAAGAAACTGCACTTTCCTATAATTTATCATTTATCTTGATATACAAACTTAAATTTATAATATCAATTTTAATAGTTTTCCTTCGAAAATTGATGCTCGTGATTCTCATGATCATTTCATGGCGTGACTAATAGTCAATTACAAGTACAGAAAACTTCGAAATAATCGGTTGGTTACCTGCATACAACCATCTTTCGAAAGGCCAATATTAAGCACGTGGACAGTGTTCAGAAGATCTTTAAAGGTTTTTTGGAAAATGTTTAAAACTGTGGATAACATAACTTCTTTATTTGAAGAAATTGTACAACGCTTTACTCAGGAAGCCTTTCACTTCAATAGGATTAGTAAGATTTCTGAAAGTTTTATGAGAATCCGACTGGGAGATCTTCTGACGTGAGATCAGTTTTTAAAGTTATCTCTTCAGAGTAAGATCAGTTTTTAAAGTTACTAGAAGGTTCAGGACATTTGGAAAATTCGATTGTATCATGGACGTTGTATGATTAGTAAGATTTCTGAAAGGTTCATGGCCGTTGGAAAATTCGATTGTAACATGGCCGTTGGAAAATTTGATCTCCTCGTGTCTTTTTCTTTGGTGTATCTGGATTTTCCCTTTAACGTTTCTAGTATATTGATTTCCTCCTCTTGTCTTTTTCTTTCGTAGGAAGAATACGAGAATATACAGAAGTCCATATTGCTTCTCCTTAGCAACATTTTTGAATTGCTTATGAATGTCCTTTATGTGATTGTATGTTTGTTATTGTGTTAAGAGCTTGATATGGAAAGGAATCTAGGCTAGATTAATCACACAGGGTATATATTGTTGATTTTATTTTGAAATGTAGTTTCACTGTTATGTGGAGCTCTTGACTCAGCCCTTAGATTATAGATCGTGTAGCAAACCTGACCAAATGAATTATGTATAAAGACCAGTCGAGTACATGATTGGGGATTGCTAAACTTTCTTTTGATCTATTCAAGTTTGTTGTTTATTTTTTGTGCTTGTTGCAATCTGTCGCTTCAATAATTAATGTTGGTTTAGAAAAAAAAAAATCATGATAGTCATACTGAGATAAGTTTGTAGAAGAAACATTCTCATGCATTGGTGTAACTCATAGTGGAACACATATGGGAAAAAAAGTAAATTCAATATTGTTAAATTTTTTGAATCACCACTAGATTAGCATGCACATTTTTTGAATCACCACTAGATTAGCATGCACATTATCATGCCATTCAAGTACAAATTCAATGATATGGTTAATTGATCTGGATTATGTAGAGAATGAAATGAAAGGAAAAATATAAATGGAAAAAATAAGAGATATTATAGATAGCACAATAAAACAAAGCTTAAATTATATTAATGAATGAAATGGAGAAGAATTATAAAATTTAAAGCAATACAAACTAGCTGCTAGAATGGTGGTAGCTTAACTTTGAAAATAGATGTGTGAGCTACAAGCATTCATAAGAAGACATTAAAAGAGGAAAAACAAATCTTTTTAACATAAATTATGATGCCCTAAAATGAAAAAACACTAAATATGAAAAATCCTAACCCTAGGAAATGATGTGGCAAAACAAATTCAGGTGGGGTGCAAGTTTTGCCTAGAAAATCCAGTTAGGGAATTTCTTGGACCATTATAGAGGTTAAACAATGTTCTATGTCTTTATTACTCCAATAGATCAAATATTTTTTTCTTCCAAATTTGACTCCTACTGAGACACTTGTCTTGGTGAAGGAGTTGCCTTGCTTTGAAAACCTAATATACTTGAATGTTTTGTTGGAAATTTGATGTAGGCGCTAAAGGCCCATATTACAGTGAGTGAATATTTATATGGGGTATTATGAAGTGATCTTTATGAAAATGAAACCATACTTATCTTCCACCTGAAAATTGTGTGGAACCCAATTCTAATCATGGCCCAGCTTGTACAACATTAGCCTTATACAAAATATCATGAACTTATTGTTGGATGTGATAGATCCCTTCAAAAAAAATAATCTCTATTAAGATTAGTCTAAGTATCGAAGGATCTTTCTTAGGTAGATGCAATGGGCTATGTCAATTGGGGCCAATGGCTGGAACCCCAGACACATTTCAAAAAGGATATGGGAAATAAAGGTATGAAGGGATCTATTGTAGGTACATTGAACGTAAGGAAGAGTCTCATCCAAAGTTCATAGATGTTTGGAGTTATACATTCTCAAGATATGCACAATCATCTTATCGACTACCCTTATTTTTCCATCATTTTCATGGTGGAATGAAATAGATCTAATTAGATTAGTGTCCATAAGTGACCATAGGTTGGACAAGAAATTACCTAGGAATGTACTATTTTTATTTTAAATAATTGTTTATGGAGCAAAAAATGAACCTAAACATTACCAAAGAAGAGTTCGTACAATACAACTCACGGGGTATCAAAATGTCTATCTTGGAGAATCAATCAATAACTACAAATATGTAGTCATTTATATCCTTGGTTCATTCCCAAAGAATATGTAGTCATTTATATCCTTGGTTCATTCCCAAAGAAGAGTTCGTACAATACAACTCACGCAGGGTATCAAAATGTCTATCTTGGAGAATCAATCAATAACTACAAATATGTAGTCATTTATATCCTTGGTTCAAGGTTGGCCGAACACGTAGTCCATGGAGATGAACTTCGCAGTTTTTTTAGTGTAGGTTGAGGAGTGCATAACCCCTGCATCATGATGGCAGGTTTGGCGATGACATTGGTAATGCATGATCGGGTAAACCTATTGACAACTTTTTATATATTTTCCAAGTAGAAGTATTGATAGAACTACCACTATCTTCTCCACATTAAAGTTCCTTTCCACCCTATTGTAATGTTCCTCCCAAATCAACTTCTCATACTCACTTGAAGGAACATAGAGATGCTCTAGATGGCATAAAAGTTAATCCTTGAGATGAAAATATGAGACTAGTTTACCCATGTCCATTTTTTGATAGATAACAATGAACTTAGGATTGTTTTCATACGATTGGGGCCACCTAGAGTTTTCATGTCCACAAGAGTTGAGCGTCATGGTCATCTTCACAACCAGAGGTTGGATGAGGCAGTCCATAATCCAATTTATTCGACCCTTACTTGATGCTCATATGGAATTATTATAGGTATGTCAATCACTTTCGATGATTGTAATTCTATAATGTTCCATACATCTACATGAATTAGACTGGATTTTGATCAATGTGGATGATTTTCTCCTTCCCCGGAATGCAATGCTTCCATTGGTTGTTGGTCTACACAATGGAGTACATCTCCTTGTCATAGGTCGGGTACCTATGAACTGTGTCAGAGAGTATCTCATTATGATAGGCCACCAAATTCCTATGCTAACTAAGGACTCCATTGATAGCATAATCCAAAGCATGCATATAAATATTCAAGGGTTTCTCCCAATAAATCCATCTATGTTTGGATGTACCTATGTAAGCCATAGCAATACATTAGAGCCGAGTACCTCTTGGAGTCTATGATACATAAATTTGAGCACAAGGTATGGAATATATTGGTTTTCTAAGACACCATATACATTCTCTCCTAGTGTAGAGATATCCAGATCATGTGTTGGTCATCATAGTTCCCAACATGGTAAAATTCCCCTCCGAGGGAATGAACAAAATCGACCCATGTGGGTTCTATCCTAAATGTTGTATGCTCATCTCAAACATGTTTCTCTAGTAGTTATCCCACAAATCATTAACATGGGTAAGGTAATTAAGGAGTGTGAAGGTCATCCTTTTTATATTAGAATTGTTTTCAATAGAGTAAAACCCTATACCATATTTAACCATTCTTTGAAATCATCTATGTCTATATATACCTCAAATAAATGAATTTCAAGGTTAACTTTAACTTTGAAGGGTTTCACATTTCTAAAATGGATACATGTTGAAGGTATCTCTTCCACCTTTGACAACCAATGAAGGATATAGGCAGAATTTTCCATCTCTATCCCAATGAAAATGGGTGCAATCGTCTAACTCATTTACTTCATTATTGCAATACTTTATAAAAAGATACTAAGTTTCCTTGGCATAGTGAATAATTATCTTTGTGGATTTAAGTTGTTTTTCTTACAAATCTTGTATAAACCAAGAGAATGCACTAACAAGAAAGGAAAATATTAGGTTGACTACGACTTGAATAAATAAGGCTACTAACAAGTTGTTGATAGAGTGTAGTGTCGATGTTTAGAGAATCACTCTCCATGGTTAGCTTGAATCACTCTCCATGGTTAGCTTCACTTCTGATTGATAAGGTGTAGCAAATGGTTTGCATTCTTCCATTCTAAAGTTGTGTAAATGATTTGGCACATATTTAGGTTGAGAAATAAAGTTACCGTGATCCATTTTTGATACTTGAATGACAAAAAAGAGCTACAATAGACCAAATCTAGTTATCCCAAATGTGTCAACTAACTATTTCTTTGAACCCAACACTAAATTAACATTATTTCCATCAATTCCTAGTTCATCCACATATAATGCAATAAATAATGTTTCACCATTTACTTGCAATACATAGATACCATGATTTGATTAACAACATTTGAAAACCAAGATTCACGAAGAAGTGACCAATCTTCTAATACCATGCCATGGTGTCCTATTTCAAACAAGACAACGATTTCTTCATTTGGCACACAAGACTACCATCCTTCTCAAAATCGAGGGTTTCCCCATATAAATATCATCAATAAAATCACCATGTAGAAAATCAATTTTAACGTACATGTGATATACCTCCCATCTAAAGTAAGGAGCAAGTGAAACAATCATTTAGACATATTTCATATTTGCAATTGGGGCAAAGGTATCAATATAGCTGATGCTCTTTTTCTAAGAAAATAACTTAAATACCAAATGATTTTTATGTGTTTCAACATGGCCTTTATATAGAAATTTGATCTTGTAGACCCATCAACATTTCACTACTTTAGACCCTCCCATAATTTATATTATTAAATAATAAACCATACAAATTGGTTGAGAGTACTTAAAACTATTACAAAGACATATTCTTAAATTTTAACTCAATTTAAAACCCAACTAACAACATAAAACTCAGAAATAAATTACCTTCAAAATGTATTACTTTGTTCACTAGATTCTCTTCCATGTAAAAGTATTACTTACTATTAAATTTTATATATTCTACAAATTTATACCATCTCTTTTTTAAAAATATTTTTATTTAATAATTGATAAGTATTTATTAAGTTGATGTTTTCTATATTATATAAGTGAAAGAAAAAAGTAATTGTATTTTCTTATAATTTACTTTTATATAAATTTAATAAATTGTATAATTGTGTTTTTTTTTAATTAAAAATATTTTAGATTTAACAATTTTCAAGATTCAATAATTGATTTGGTATGTGTTATATATATGAAGAAGAGATATATTGCAATACTTCCTCTTAATTTCTCTTATAAATTTAATATCAATTTTATATTAATTAAAGATATTTTTTCACTTGTTTTATTGAAAAAATTGTAGATTTAACAATTTTATGTAGAATAAAACATTTAGCATATTTATAAAAGAGAAAACATATATTGCAATAATGATACAGATAAAAATGCATTTATAAATGACTTATTGTATGTTGTGATGCACTTAATATAACGAAAATGTGTAAACATAACATATTAATAATTGATAAATTATAGGTACCAGGTCTTTGCCCAAATTTTAAAATCTATAGATTAGATGAAAAAATATCACAACAAAATTTTATTTAAACTTAAATTATGAAGTTACACAACATATCATAGATTTATATATAAAGAAACGATGTTGGAGGAAGTTACATCTATATTATAGATGTGTATATAAGGCAGCAATACATTTGATTGGAGTTTTATAGTTATGAGATTTATATATAAAGAAACAATGTTGAAGGAAGTTACATCCATATTATAGATGTGTATATAAGGCAGCAATACATTTGATTGGAATTTTATAGTTATAAAGATTTGTATATAAAGCAACAATGCATTTTGCATTTAGTTGAAGTTTTATAGTTATAAAATTACAATATATTAAAAATTTGAATATCATATAAAAATATATTATATTAAAATTTTACTTTAAAAAAATACTTGTAATTGTTTTTATATTAAAATAAAAAAACACATATTAAAATTTTATATTATAAAATGTTTATATTGTATTTTATATTATATTTGATCATATTTATATTATTTAATAAATTTAATAAATAAAACTATTTAAATTTAATAAAATATAAATTAAAACTTAAAAAAATATTATTTTTTTAATATAATAGTAATAAATTTATATTCATATAAATATAAATATAAAGTTAATAGAAGTTTCAGAACACTTGGAAAGTTTGATTGTATCGTGCACTTTGTTATCTACATAGTTTTCGATATCTCTCGATGTCATATCAATATCAACACAAGAAAACAAGTGCCTACGGTGAAATTCCAAAATACATTGCATCCGAATTTCGATGTGGATTACAATCATACAATCGTTAAAGTTCTGCTATCTATTTCTTTTTCTTCGGAGCACATAAATTTCTTTTTCTTCGGAGTACATAAACTTGGGAGTAATCTTTCCTCCTGAGTTTTTTTTAGGTTAAAAAATGGGCTTAAATCCAGTTAGATTTTCACGGGTAGTCTCAATTTTATATGATCAAAATTTCATGCATCTTAAAATCTTACTTTAAGAGTTTTGACTCATTTTAAATCAACTCAGATACTCAAAAAATCAATCAAAATTCTAAATTAGCTAAAAATTTAAAAACAAATGGCTAAAAAACTTGTCAGAAAAATAACTCCAAAAAAAATATTACTCCAAAATTAGCCCACTCCCTTCTTCTTCTCCATCAGAAACATTTAATCCTTCATCATCACGAAGGAAACGTGAAATCGAAATGGAATTCTGTAGCAGATAGATGTAATAAACATTGTCAATGCCGTCCCCACAGGTCAAGTAAACGTCAAATTTTACACGGTAGTCCATTCGATTTTAATTATACTATCATTTAATTCTTCTAATAACGATTTTGCTCGTCCGCAATCCCTGATCTAAATTTTAAATTGCTTTTTAAATATGACGTGAGAATAGAGAAAAGTTTTGGAAGAAATAAGGCAATAAAGTTTTGGATTGTGACGTCCATATGAAAGGACTGGATTTTTGGACAAGAGGCCGTGCTTAGAGTGCAGCACGTGATTTTCAAGTATATCGACACGTTAAACTTCGGAGCCGTTTCGTTATTAGTTGACGTGATGTTTCGACAACAAATTCGTAGTCATACCTTTCGGACTCACTAACGCACCAGGCACATTTATGTGCCTGATGAACAATATTTTCAGTCAGTACTTAGACAAGTTCGTGGTAGTATTTATCGACGATATTCTGGTCTATTAAAAAATTGAAGAAGAAAATGATGAACACTTAAGAATAGTTCTTCAAACGTTGAGGAAACACAAATTGTACGCCAAATTTGACAAGTGTGACTTTTATAAAAAAGAAATACAATATCCAGTACATGTAATTTCAGCAGAAGGCATTGTCGTAGACCCGGAGAAGATAAAATCCATTATGGAATGGCTGGTACCTAAGGATGTAGTGGATATCTGGTCATTCATGGGAATCACCATATATTACGGTAGATTTATAGAAGGGTTTTCCAAGATAGCCTACCCTATCACGTTATTATAAAAGAAAGGGACCAAGTTTAACTGATCAGAGAAGTGTCAAGACAGTTTTAACAAGATGAAGGGATTATTGACAACTGCACCCATATTGAAGGTAGCAGACCCAGATAAAGACTTCACCGTATGTGTTGATGGAAGTAAAGAAGGACTAAGTGGTGTCCTAACTCAAGAAGGACACATTATTTGTTATGAGTCCCAGAAATTAAAAGAACACGAGCGAAATTATGTCACTCATGACTTAGAATTGGCAGCGGTAATACACGCCTTAAAAATGTGGCGACACTACATAATGGGCAGGAAATTTCTACTATTGACAGATAATAGCGGGGTGAAATATCTGTTCAGTCAACCAGATCTTAATGCAAGACAAGCAAGATGGCTAGCCTTCTTGAGTGAATTTGACTTCAAGGTCAAACATATCAAGGGTAAGGAAAATAAAGTAGCAGATGCTTTAAGCAAAAGAGTCCATGGGTTATTTGAGATAAATATCAGCAGGGAAGAAAGTGATCTTGAATAAAGAATAAGGACGACAGGTATTAACGACGAAAATTACACTAAGATGATGGAAGAATTACAAAACAGTACCGCAAACTCAGATAAACCAGATCTAAGTATCGACAAGAAGGGACTATTACGATTTAAAAACATACTTTACATACCAGATTTAGTAGAGTTAAAATTAACAGTTTTGGATGAAGTGCATAAGAAACCGTATTCTGGCCATCAAGGTTACCAAAAAACAATAAAAACACTTAGAAAACTATTTTACTGGTCTAATATGAAGGGCGAAATAGCAGAGTACTTGGCTAGGTGCCAATATTGTTAACAGGTTAAGGCCGAGCACCAGCATCCAGCCGGCCTATTATAGCCTTTACCAGTACTAGAATGGAAATGGGAGACCATATCGCTGGACTTTATAACAGGTTTGCCTAAAACTCAGAAACATAATGATTCTATCATGGTTGTAATCGATAAACTTAGTAACTCTGCACACTTTATTCCCATAAAGTCTAATTTTGAAGCTATAAACATTGTTGAAATATTTATGAAAGAAATTTTTAGACTACATGGTATTCATAAAATGGTGATTTCAGATAGAGACGTAAAATTCACATCTGATTTTTGGAAGGAATTGTTTGCAGGGATAAATACTAATTATAATTTCAGTACAAGTTATCATCCACAAACGGATGGATAGACCGAAAGGGAAAACCAAATCGTAGAGGATATGCTCTGCATGTACGTAAGAAGAAAACCGAACAAGTGGGAAGACTACCTGCACTTGGTAGAATTTGCATATAACAATGGGTACCAAACTTCGGCTAAGTTGAGCCCTTTCGAAATACTGTACGACAGAAAGTGTACGACTCTACTTAGCTAGGATAACCTGGCTGATAGACTCATGGTTGGACTAGAGATGCTCCAAGAAATGGAGAACATGGTAAGGAAGGTACAATAGAAATTGAGAGAAGAACATGACAGACAGAAGAGCTATGCAGATTAGAAAAGAAGACACTTGGAATTTCAAGTGGCAGACCATGTTTATTTGAAGGTCAAAGCCCGAAAAATCTCATTGAAGTTAGGGAACTGTGCCAAGATGGCACCCAGGTTTTGTGGGCCCTTTGAGATACGATCTCAAATTGGACCCATAGCATATCAACTTGCACTTCTGGCTAATCTAAGAATTCATAATGTATTTCATGTTTCTTTGTTGAAAAAATATATTCATGAAACTACTCATATGATTGATTGGAAATTGGTGCAGGTGGAACCCGAAGGTGAGTTCCAGGTGGAACCCCTGCCCATTCTGGACCGGAGAGAAATAACACTTCGGAACAGAGTCATCGCTCAAGTAAAGGTGCAATGGAAGCACTTTAGTCCTGAGGAGGCCACTTGGGAGTTGGAGGGAGATTTGCAGAAATCTCATCCAATCATGTTCCAAGGAAGGAACGAACACCACGGAAGGTGTTTTATTGAAGGGGGAAAGGATGTGACATCCCCCAAAATAAAGTATTTTCAAAATTTAAATTTGTTGGAAAATTATTCCGTTTTTAGTAAATTTGAATTTGGAATTTTTTTTGCCAGTTATGGCAATTTCAAATTTCGAATTTGAAAATTGTAATTAATTATTATACTGTTGGGCAGAGATATGATTTGACCCAACTAACTATTTGACTATGATACTTGTATGAAAACAAAATATTTTTATATTGATTGCAGGAGGACAAATGGAACAACCATGTTAAAATCAGTTGACCATGACTCCATGAGTGGGGAACATGTTGGAACTACCTCTGGGATGATTGTTATAAGTGGAAAATCAGAGATTTGGCCATTGGCAGCCCCTAAAAATCAGGGATTTAAAAAGCTGCGAAAATTCCCAAGGGAGGGAAAAAGATCTAGGCAAACAGATTTTTATTAATAAATAGCATATGTGAGGAGGAAGGACGCTGCCAAGTATGCTAGGGAAGGAGACTATTGATTTTCTTGTTGTTATGAACACTACAGATTGAGTGTGAGGCAAGAGGAATCTGTTGGAACAGAAAGACATTACTGAGGATTTTTTCAAAGTTTTCCCTCATGGACTCATGGTCAGGCTAGGGGGTGAATTGGGCAAGTGATTTGGCTGCCCTGTTCTATGGTTGGGAGGAATGTGGTTGTTCCCTTTGTCTTACCATGCACTGGTTCAGATATGTTAAATCTTACCCTCCTTTGTTTATATGATTATAGGTATTAGATGTAATGTAATTGTTTGTGCTATAGTGAAATATTTCATGGATAAAAACTGGTTGAATATTGTTGAACTTGATATCCGATCAAAAGAAAATACTAGATTAAATCAAGTGAATGTTGCTTCCACTTGAGTATGCTAATTTGAAAAGGGCATGTTAGTTCTGATATGGTGAAATAAAAACTGCAGAATAAGCCCCATTTTATAATCGTAAATTATGAGAAGATGAATTACAAGTGAAATATGAATGGAATCGAAGACCAGAGATAGATATAAGTCTTCTTATATGTGTGTAGGTAATCTTATACAGAACCTTGGTAATAAGCGAGATTTCATTCAGGGATCAATTAAAAACTAGCATTTGAATAAAAGTTATGTATCATGGGAGTTTAAGACCTGTACACACTATATACAGAATTATAAATTCATCATTGCACACATAGATATATTTAGAGACATACATATCTATATTTTAGTTGGAACCGAACAAACT
>ML783328.1:239347-256541 GCA_009831015.1 Picea engelmannii | reverse complement strand
TACTTGACAGGAGGATGCGAACTTCGAAGCGAGGAAATGTGGAGTATTTGCGAGTTGGTCTTAAGGGGACGAATCCAAGCAAGGCCAAGTGGATTGAGGTTGGAAGGGTGAGGGAACTATACCCTCATCTTCACATAGACTGATATAGTCTTTTGGAGGTCCAAAAGCTTCCCAATGGGGAGGTGTGATTAGGGATCAAATTTTGCTCAATTTTCAAAGTGCTCGGAATGCAACAAAAATAGTTCCATTGCGTCCGTCTAGTCTTCCTGATTTTGGCGGTATATTTACTTTCGTAAACAAAGTCCGTATGAAGGAGATATCGCGATCTGTCTGCCAAGCCAAATAGGCAAAAATTTGGAATGCTGACTGTACTTGTCCGTACAGTCCGTACGGACACGTGGCAGGTCTGTACCATCATGATGACATGGCAGGTGGAAGACGTGGTGCATTTTTATTGGTTGGTGGTTGTCCAATTGGATGTTGACACGTGTCTCATTGGCAGCGAATGGTATGAGGGCACGTGGCCCAATGCTTGGGCGCCACGTGTCCCTCATTGGTTGGTCTATAATTTCTATGTAAAACTAATGGAGGCCGCGAGGTTTGACCCCCGGACCTCCCACAACACAAGCCTTTACAATACTCCATTAACCATTGAGTCGCTCAATGTTCCTTGATAGCTATACCTTCAAACATATATTTATGTTTACTTGTTGTATTATGTGGAAAGGTGTCGGGTCGGGGCTTAGCCCCGGCCCGTGGTCGTTACACATTATAATATGACCATGTTTTATATAGTCGCGTGGGGTCTATGTTACATAGCCCGTGGCTATGGTTCCACTATACACATATATGACCATGTAATATAAATATGCGCGCGGTTGTAATACGTATGTCATTCTATTGCATATGCGTGGGAGTTATACCGTTGGCACGGTTCAAACGACTTAACCACTTTTTCGCCCATCCATTGGTTCTATGAGCCATATGCCCGAGAGCCGAGGTGGTTAGGGGCTAGAGGCACCTTAACCGTCCTACGGTTTTCACCGTTGGCGCGATTGCACCCGGTGCCAAGTTTTTACGCTTAAAAGAGCGTGTGAGCCAGGTTTGCATAACAAGTGTGCGATTTGTAGAACCAGGGACAGCAAAGTTGAAGAGGGAGACTTCAAGGAGGCTATCTTCTTCATTTTTCGACCGTTTCAGGTGCCGAAAGAGCCCAGACAAGGGTTTTGGGATGTTGGGAAGCCATTGGAGCAGTCGGTTTGTCATTTTGAGCATTGTAAGGCATGTTTTTGATCACTTTGATCAATTTAATAATAATGATCCATTGGAAGTTGGACCAAGAGATGTAGCCCGGAGAGGGGTGAAATCCTTTATCAAGTTGTTGTGTTTATGTGCTGATGTTCAATGTTTTATGCTGCTGTCTATGTGTATTTTACATAAGTAATCCTTAAATTTATGTGTTGCAAATTGATCTGGTTGCTTTAAACACATAACATTTCACTTTCAATAATTATTCAAGTTTTTTCAAGTCTTCTTCAATTTTAGATCAGGCAGGATGAGAGATTACCTTGCAACATTATTTTGGTGGGACAATAGTTGGAACTACCTCTGGTATTGTTTAGAAATGACCCCCCAAAGTAACAATGACACTATAGGGTCGAGACTCATAAATAACATGGAACTTCCACATATATGGCTGGCCCAAAAGAACATTGCAAACATCTAGTGGGGAAACATCACATAATACCTCATCATTGAAGGGATGGATTCTGTATGACAATCGACATTGTTGGTTGACACAGATATCTCATCCCTGGTGAAGCCACCCAATGTTGTATGGTTGCGGGTGTGGTGTTGTCAACAATTACAAATGCTTGATGACCTCTACTAAGATGAGCTTCTTATTGCTTCTACTATCAACAATAAAATGCAGCAGGGTGCCATTCACCCACATCTGTGAATGAAAATGTGCTCTGCCTCTTCAGGATCTGCTAGTTGAATTGTTGCATTCATGACAATAGAAGTGGGGTCTGCGTCGATGATCTGTATTATCCCATTATTTTCTTAATCATATTCTGAATCAGGGTTCCTCTCTTTTTCTTTGATCTCGGCCACCAATGATTTTTTTTAGCGACATTAATTAGTGTTGTGCCAAGGGATTTTGTGGAAATCACACCACTTTCCAGTTTCCTTCTTCCTCTTTATGTTACCATTCTTTTCCTATGGCTTGGACTGTTTTTATGGAGGCTGGTTATTAGGTTCGTCTTTACCATACTTTGGTTCTTGCGGATTTGCAGACCCAAGCTCCTGTTTGTTCTGGTGCCTAAATTTCTGCTCTATTTTGACATCATGTTGATAGCAAGTTCCTAGTGATGAGATGTCCAGGAAATCCATTTCAGTTTCTATGTACCTATGCAAAGCCTCGCGATATTTTAGAACTAGATGTCACTCGTGGTCCTTGATACCCTACTTGGTGCTCAAGGTATGGAAAGTATTTGTGAACCCCAACACTATTTGTCCCCTCTCTTTCTTCATCTTGGTCCATCTCATGTACCGGTCATCATAGTTACCAACAGGGTAATATTGTTCCTTGACCGCATCCACAAACAAATTCCAAGTGGGATCCACCCCATATATTCTAAACTCCTCTTTGGAACTTTTCTCCCAATATGTTTCCCACCAATGTTTGACATGGGGGAGAGCCTTAAGGAGTGCGAAGGTGATCATTTCCCTGTCGGAAAAATTGTGAACACAGAAATAAACTTCTAGCATATTTAACCATTTTTCTAGGGCATCCTCATCTATCTCACCTTCAAATAAGAGAATATAAAAATTAACTTGTACCTTCAAAGTGGCTTCTTGATGAAGATGAACCTGTTGTTATTAGTAGGCATTGAAGGATGTGGGAAAAATTCTCCATCATTTCGTCCCTTTGTCACGTGAGAGCTTGCTCAAGCAATAGATAAATAGAATATTGTGTTTCATCATTTTCTTTTTATCTGCCATGGACGTTTTCTTGGGAGTGAGAGAGATATTGTCCTCAAGAGAAAAAATATAGAGACCCAACTTTCTATAGTTGGACCTCATTGGGGAAATGCACTGAGAAATGATCAAGAGCATCCTGCTGTGATACCATTGATCCAGATTAATTTTGGCACGAAATGAGAGCGGAGATATTATAAATAAATATACAAAGATGTATCAGATATCCAACAATATAATATATATATATATATATATATATATATCAGATATATAACCATAAACACAGAGATACAATAATACACAATTTATATTAATGAGCAAAATGTACAAAACTATAGAAATACATAGTGAAAGACTTGCTAGAATGGTGGCAACTTATCTCTCAGAATAAATCTGATGGATAAGCTCATTCAAAAGAAGATGGATTTTAAAATGATACTCCAAATTCTTTCTTAACATTAAAATCCAAAACCCTAACCTTGGAAGATGAAAAGCCAACATGTTTCTTGTAATGTTTCCCATATTTGTGATAAAAAAAAAAAATATTTATAATGTCGCTAATTCTTATCATTGAAATTAAGACAAAAGAGAACTTCTAAAAACTATAACTTCATACATACACTTCATAACTTCAATCATAACGTTATGATGTGGAGATTTCACTACCCTCTTGGCATCCAAAACCTGGTCTGCGTCGTTTTCTTTGTCTAGGTACTCATATCTAGTAGGACCTGTCAACTTTACCTTCCATAAGAGTGGTGTGAAAATATTATTCAAGGTGGATATCTCTTTGTAAACTATAGGAGTACTTTCCCAATTGCACTAATTCCACCATTAACACATAACCCATAATATCCTAGTCATACGTTAATATCGTGGTACTTGTTTAAACTAGTATTAACACTCGGGATGAAGCGATTAGCGCAAGGGACATGGTGATGATTCGGTGGACCACAAGTTAACTAACAGTATTCAAGTAGTTATTGGTCTACGATTAAGTGTCAAACCATAACAAGAACGACCAAAAGAGCGTGATATAAACCTAACTCATCTACACTTAACTGAGCATTAAGTAAGGTGACATGAGCATACTGTCAATACTTAAAGACCCTTCTTGCGATATTAAATAGAGGCCTCGTGGCATACTCCTAGGGTTAGTTCTCAGCCTCTATGCCCACTGTTCTTTCACCACCTCATACCGATCACATGGCCTCGACCCGTATCCTTTACTCACCCATTACTCAGCTTGTTGGGAAAAAAATTCCAGTATTGTTTCTTTGTCGAATCCAATCCTTGTGTAAACACAGAATTTGGCCATACGACCTTTGTTACTCTTGGCCCAAATGAAACAGTCAGCCAACGTGATACTAGGACTCTGGTCAATAACCAGAGTGCCTTCAGAGAACCCTGGTTGGAGACTTTGAAAGGTAAGCGTTCTTCTCTACTTGTTATTTTCTTTATCCTACGAAGTTACGTTGTCTAGTAAGTATACAAAGATTTTCCCTGTATCTTCTTGAGTGTTTGAAGATTTTGTAATTGCTTAAAATTTGTTCTGTAAGGTCCTTGAATAGGAACTTAGTCTACTATAATGAAGATAGGATTTGATTGAAGTCGGGCTCTGTCATTTCATAACTCCTTTTTCTTTTAGCCTCCATCTAGAATGTAACGAAGACTTTTCTTTTTTGAAGCCTAAGTCCTTCAATATTAGAAGGTTATCTGTCTATTAGCACCATGGACAAATCTATAACTCTGTTTTTAAACAAAATAAAGTTCTATGAGGGTTCTTCATTGAGCTTGGGGTTCGACTCTCCCATGTGTAAACAGTCATTTTCTTTATTATTCATAGATTAGGGATATCCACAATATTCCCTAACCATGGCTCAACGCATTTAAGAGAGGCGATGGTTTCACTGTGCAATATTACCTCACAGAGTCTTTAAATAATTTTCCTGGTAGGGTTATTCTATAATCATTGCACGATACTTGGCTTTCTAGGAACCAGAGGGTTTTCGTCTTGTCTCTGTCGACAGGGTTTTCCAAGCATCTCGAACCCTGTTGACTCTCATTGTTTATTATCGTCGGCCTTCCAAACATAGCGGTTATTACAGGGGAAAGGGTGAAGTCTCATGGTTGCAACAATTCAGTAATTTGTACGATTTTGGTAGTGTATAATATCTGTATGATTTAATCATTTTAATTTGCAGTTTCCTTGTAAGTTTTCTTTTGGTAATTATTGTTAACGAATTGCTTGCATCAATCTAATGATGGGACCCTCTAATGTTTTGCGAGGTACCCATCAGTTTGACCTCGACACACTTCTCCCTTCCATTCTATGAGAATCCTCCTCAATCGTGCAATGATACGTCCGATCCAGATCACAAGTTAAGTGATGATGTGAATTCATGGATATCAAGTTTTTCCTGTAGCATAGAGGTTGTCTTAGATTTTATTTTTAATCTAATCTCTTTTCAGAGTTCCACTAGTTTCTTGTTCTCATTAATTTCCTTACTCTCTCACAGGGGTTGCTTGCTTACAAGTCTTTCAACTCGAAGTCATGCCATGTAAAAAAAGGTAATCGGTTTCTAAAGTAGCACTTCAAATTCTTACAGGTTCTACTGAGTGCTTCGATTTGTATATAGTCATCGTGAGTAGAGATGCCAAATTCTTATGGCGCATGATTTAATTATGTACTTGGGTTTTTAATGATAAATCCTTAAGGACCGAACCCTTAACTCTGTAACGAACACATTAAGGAGTAAGGAACGGGGATTTCCCATTTTTCAAAAGTTATAAGGTCGATTTTAGTGAATATGACCAATCGGTCCATTTCCTGTGGGTACATTACTTTTGATATATTTAGGGTTTTAAGCTAGATAATTGTTCCCAGTTATTTCTGAATATGTGAATACTTATTACAATTAATTCCAGACTATGATTCTATGATAAATTCAAATTTGACATACTATTTTAATTTTCCAAAAATTGTCATCAGGATCAACAATGTTATTTATTTCTTTTATTTCATTGTTATCAGGCTATTACAATTTCTGGGGTGATTTGAAATTATTTGTTAACAAAGCTTGTGAATTTAACAGATATGTGTAAATCTATTTATGGGTTCTAGAATAGTCTTTGATTTCATCGGCCCTTGCGCCTCTCGTATTTAGTTACAGATCTCTATAACTGTTGACAGATTTCAGATTTATTCGAATTTAATTCTATAAATTAATGTATGGTCAACTAGACCTAATCACCTTCTGATTTACCATTAATACCTATATATATATATATATATATATATATATATATATATACACACTATAGTTTTCTTGTAATGAAATCTTGCAATTCACATGCTTAATATATATACTATAGTTTTCCTGTAATGAAATCTTGCAATTCGCATATATATATATATATATATTAGGTACTCGTATGCATAGTTATATCATATTACACTATTACCCCATTTACAACAGTAGTTTCAATTAGATAAGGGACTTCCCGCAAATCAGAGATAACTCATAGGGAGATATATGCATATGTAGTATGGGTATCCCAGATTTATCTCAAATGATGATTACTAATAGAAAGATCAAATATAAAACATGCATTGAACTGACAACAAGAATCCCTAACATAATTAATGGAGTAGAATCCCAAAAATTACAGTTACAGTTTTCTTCAAAATTAAATAACAAAACATCTTGTATATATCTAAATCAGATAAAAAACTTCCATCAACAAATAATTCATCATGACATGTAGACAGAGAAGGATAAAGTAGACATATCTAATCAAAGTTTCCGAATAACAAATGGAACAACCACTTTCCTCCCAACCTTAGAACAGCGCAGCCAAATCACTTGTCTTGTTCACCCCCTAGCCTGACCATGAGTCCATGAGGGATAACTCAGAATTCCTCCTCAACAAATGCCTTTCAACTCCAACAGTCTTCTCCTTTCCTCACACTCAAAAAGTACTGTTCATAAAAACAACAAATCAGTAATATCTCTCTCCCCCCCACCCAAGCATACTAGGCAACATCCTGCCTCCTCACATATGTTATATATCCAAAATTATTTTTGCCTAGGTCTTTCTCTCTCTTGGTAATTTTCATAGTTTTCCAAATCCCTGATTTTTAGGGGCTACCAATGGACAAATTCCTGATTTTCCACTTGTAACAATCAACCCTGAGGTAGTTCCAACATGTTCCCCACTCATGGTGTCATGGTCAGTTGATTTCAACATGATTGTTCCATTTGTCCTCCTGCAATAATTATAAAATATTTTGTTTCATACAAGTGTCACAGTCAAGTAGTTAGTTGGGTCAAATCAGATCTCTACCCAGTAGCCATAATCATTAATTACAATTAACCAAATTCGAAATTCGAAATTGCCATAAATGGAAAAAAAAAAAAACCAATTTCAAATTTACCAAAAACGGAATAAATTTCCTAAGAATTTGCAAATTCAAAAATAATTTATTTTTAGGGATGTTACATTTATGGACCCCGTTTTGGGTAGTTTGGTGTATCAACTTCCCAGGGGCATAACTTAGGCATACGATCTCTGTTTGGGGCGCACAATAGATCGTTGGAAATGTATCGACGAGGAGCTTCATTTTACATGATCAATCATGCCTTGGCAGATCATTGAGGCATCTAATCATGAAAAAGTGTCATTTAGGCCCTCAAAATGCCACCTAAAGTTTAGGACCCAAAGAATTGCTAAAAATAGTAAACTACCAACAAACTATTTTGAGCTAGTTCGAATAGGTGGGTGGACACCAATATACACTTGGATCAAATTCCCTACATATTTACATGCAAACAAAGATGGAGTTATTGGGTACAACCCTTCAATATTGATATAAATTCCTTCGATTATTCTATCGATGAATTCCTCACTTAACATGGGCGTCTGGTGACCTATCATGGTGATACACTCTCTGACATGGTTCACAGGTGCCCGACTATGACAAGGATATGTATTGCATTATGTATATCAATAACCAATGGAAATATTACATTTTGAGGAAGGAGAAAATTATCCACATTGATAAAAATCCACTCCATTTCATTTATATGTAGGGAACATTGTAGAATGACCACCATCAAAAGTGATTGACATACCTACAATAGTTCCATTTGAAAATCCACTAAGGGTATCATAAATTGGATTGTATACTATCTCATCCAACCTCTATTTGTGATGATGACCCTAACGTTCAACTCTTGTTGACACAATACTTATATCTAGCCCCAATCATATGACAACAATCCTAATTTCACTGTTATTTATTGAACACTCGGCACGGGTAAACCAATCTCACACTTTCATCTTGAGGATTAAATTTTATGCCATCTGTGGAATCTCCATGTTCCTTCAAGTGAGCATGAGAACATGATTTGAGAGGCACATTACAATTGTGTGGAAGGTTACTTCAAGGTGGGGAAGGTAGTGTTAGTTCTATAGAACTACTTTTACTTGGAAAATATATAACCAGATGTCATATGTTTACCTGATAATGCATTATTGATGTCATCACCGGACCTGCCATCATGAAGCAGGGGTTTTACACTTCTCGTCCTACACTATACAAACTGTCAATTTCATGTCCATGTACTACATTTTTGTCCTACCTTAATCGAGGATGACAATGACTACATATTTTCAGTTGTTGATTGATTCTCCAAGATGTCCATTTTGATACCTTGCATGAAGTGTATTGTACCAAAGGTCACTGCAAATCTCGTCTTTGGGCATTTTTTGGGTTCATTTTGGGATCCCACGGACAATTATTTAAAATACAAATAGTACATTCCTAGGTACTTTATTGTCCATCCTAAGTTCACTTATGGACACTAATATAACCAAATATATTTCCTTCAACCCCAAAACTGATTAACAAATAGATGTAGGTGATAGGATGATTGTACATGTCTTGAGAATGCATAACTCCAAACATCCATGCACATGCGATGAGACTCTTACTTATGTTCAATGTACCTACAATAGATCTCGTCATAGCTCTATTGGTCATAACCCTTTTGAAATGTGTTTGGGGTTCTATCCATTGGCCTCAATTGACATAGTTATGCCCATTGCATCTGCATAAGAAGGATCCTCCCATAGTTAGACTAAGGTTAATAGAGAAATTTAATTTGTTGAATGGATCTATCACACCCACCAATAAGTTCATGGTATTTTGTATAAAACTAATTCTGAGTACAAGTAGGGCCATGATTAGCACTGTATTCCACACAAGTTTCAGGTGGGAGATAAGGTATGGTTGCATTTTCATAAATAATTCTTCATAAGAACCTATATAAATCTCTACACACTCTAATATATACCTTACACAGTAACCAAGGATATGGTTTTGAATTAATTATTACCCATTTTCTTTGCTTTCACTTTTTTTTTTAATTTGGAGTTTCTTTAATCATTTTTTCCACCTCTTTTGGACACGTGAGAGATAACTAATAACTTGGCTCCCTACATAACTCAATGTTGACCTCATTAAGCACGAAAAAATTGACCAAATTATGGAAACCAAGATGAAGGGCAGTTTCCAACAAAACATTCAACTATATTAGGTTGTAAAAGCAAGGCAACACCTTCACCAAGACAAGTGGCTCACTAGGAGTTAGACTTAGAATAGCTTTCCCCATCTCATGGAGGAACTTGATGAAATGGGGACCATTACTTCCGAAGGCAGGATAACTAATCCAAGTGGATACTAGTGGCCACCCACCTATTCTACTAGTTTATAATGGTTCGACATCTTGTCAATTTTACTATACTTATTCAAGTCTCAAACTTAAAATGCATCTTTAAGGTAGTTCAATTGCATTTTTGGTAGCTGACATAGGCCAAAAAACTCCTTGATAGATTGGCGTAATAAGGAAATAGAATATGGTTTAAACTCTATAATGGTCTAAGGAATTCCCTTAATGGATTTTTTATTGAAAAGTTGCACCCTCAAGAAGTTGACCTATCAACTAGCCTCCTTAGGACATGAAATCCTTTTGCCACATCTTTTCCTAGGGTTAGAGTTCTGCATATTTATTGTTTTTTCATTTTAGGGAATCATAAATAATGTTAAAAGGACATGTTTTTCTTGTTTTAATGTCTTATTGGGAATGAGTGTAGCTGACACATATTTTTTCGAAGTTAAGCTACATCAATTCTATAAGCTAGTTTGTGTTGCTTTGAATTTTATAGTTCTTCTCCATTTCATTCATTAATAGAATTTTGGCTTTCTATTACCATGCTATCTACAATATCTCTATTTGTTTCCATTTATATTTTTTCTTTCATTTCATTCTCTACATAATCCATATAAATTAATGATGTCATTGAATTTGTAGGTGAGATGGCATGATAGGGTGCATGCTAATTTATTGGTGATTCCACAAAATTTAGCAATAATTGAATTTACCTTCTTTCCCGTATGGCTGACACCAATGCATGATCAAGAGAATATTTATTCCATAAACTAATCTCAATATGATAACTATGAAAAAAAAAAAAATCACCAACATTAATTTAATTCAAGTGATAACAACAAGCACATAAAATAAGCAACAAACATGAATATATACTGAAAGAAATTCTAGCAATCCCAAATCATGTATTCCACTAGTATTTATACATAATTCATTTGGATAGGTTTGTCACATGATATATAATCTAAGGGTTGATTCTTGATCTCCTAATGACACTCAAGCCACATTTCAAACTAAAATCAACAAAATACCTTGTGCAATTAATCTAGTCTAGATTTGTTTTCATATCAATATTTTAACATAATAACAAGCATACAATGATATAACGAACATTCATGAACAATTCAAAAAAGTTCTTAAGAAGAAGCAATATGGGGAAGAAACTATAATGTATTCTTTTGTCCAAAGTATGTTGACAAATAAGTGTTTACACATGAAAAATTGCATGACCTTTATGATTCCACATACTTAGGGTTGCAATAATAAAATACCAGACACTCCTCCTCTCATAATTTTAATTTCTATCAAATGATAATTAAACGTAGATATATCCTTGTCACTATCACTCTCCCTACTCACAAAGAGACATCTACAATGTCTATAAATTCTAAAAACTAAGACAAATTCTACCTTTCCTCTATCCTCTCTTCCTTTCAATAGTGAATCCGCTTTCCAATTGTGATCCCTCAATTAACTTCTTCAACCTTTTTTTAAATATCCACCCTACCTTATAGATTATTCTATAATCTATTTCATGGATTCCATGGCCTTACCATTTAGATAAAAATACCCACTAACACCTAGGTTGAATGGCCTCTACCTATGACTCTAGCTCCCAAATATTCTATCAATTATCAACTATTGAGTGAACAAGATATGATAGGTCTAGCCTCTATAGTATTCCATCTTCTATTTTGTCTCCTTTAGTAATTGATCACTCTTTATATCTCCAATACTACTAAGGTTCAATCCGTCTTAGATATATATCTACTACAACAATCCATTACCATGTAAGAATTGTATGAGAAAGGACTACTATCATGGACCTATTTATGTATTCATCATTGCAAATCTCAATTTCTACTAAATCAAATCCATTTCTTCCCAATTATCTTCAACTTGTAGTTCACCTTCTTTTAGGACATCTCCAAGTATGAATTACAATATTTCAACCTCCATTGGCACTTTTCTTGTATAAACAACATATTATAGAAGAAAACCATAATCTAAACAACCATAAAATTAATAAACCACATAAATTCTAATTGCATAACTAATAATTCCATAACTACCAATTCCAAAACAACAAATACATGCCAAAAAACCTAAATATCCTTCATATATACTTTATTATAATAAAAAAAATCACATTGCATATGTCTCCCTTTGCCCTAGAAGGAAAGTGAGATGAACTTACCCACTCCTTTGACTCCCTCATACACTTGCAACTCCTTAGAGATGAGACATTTTCAATGTAAGAAACAATACACATTATTTTAACAATAACTCCCAAATTCCCTAATATATAATCGACAATGGAGATTGGAAATAAATGCTCCATAACTCCACTCCCTCCTTAAAAAATAGTTTTACTTTTAAAAACTCCATATTTTTCCGTAAATACATAATAATCAATATTCCCACTAACAAATAAATGACCATAGTCATGAGAAAATGTGTTCACACACAACTATGACCCAACATGCTCCCATCAGTATTGGTTGACTCATCCCTAAGTCAATTCTTTATTGATAAGTACCATCTGGAAGAGAAAACAAAATGACCACTGCAATTAAGTACACCAAAAGAATATTCTCCTCTACTCTTCTTGATATCTAACTTCAAGGAGTAACTCACACAAATACAATCTGCATCACTAGAACTATCCTAAGGTTCTTGAACCTAGGCACAATACTACTCAAGAGTATTGGTCATCACCTTTATCCATAGCAACGAAATACCAATCCATCAGCCAATAAGATAATGCAACTATCAGATCCTAATAAATGCACTTGTTATTAATCATACTAAACCAAAAAATATACAATAGAATATGTAACTTGAGGAGGGTGCACCTATTATTTCACAGCTAGCATTGGTATGACGCACCCTTCACAACCAACTACATTTCATCTTACCAAACCAATATCTACAGAGTCTAATTAGTTCAAAAGTTCACCTATTTTATGCCAAAACTAGATTTATCCAACTCATAATCATAATGAAGGAACTACAACAATATTTACCCCTTTTCACATCATTGCATTGGTATTGATATTTCATTAATTGCATATACTCATGTGATGCAGAGTAAATACAAAAATAGACATAAGAATCAAAGAGGAAAACAATTGCAATCTTCCACAATTACCCACACTTATTGTGTAACCTTACACAACTGGTTGTAATCATTCTACAATTTGATGAAATCATTCCAAAATTCTTCATAGCTCTTTTGTAGCCTTTTATGATTATTATGCAATGAATCATAATCTATCTGCAATCCTTTCATGATTGTCCATCATAAGTTTGGAATAGAAATGTGTAACCATGAGAATATATCAATGTCACAAATCCAAAATTCCTTCATGTTGTTTAAAAAATAAACAGTATTTCATATCACAAAGCAATGAAATGGCCAAATGCAAAGGTATTGTACTAACTCGAAACTTGGCCACCTCAAAACATTGTAGTATAATAATGACTAAATGTTCGAAGGGATATCATAAATAATATCTTTCCAAAGAACATAATCAGCTTTGATGTGTACAATAGAGCATATCGTAGGTAGAATAACCCATTTTTATAGAATAATAATATAACAATATATCTATTCCTCAAGCTTTATTATTGCAACGGAATGTCGATCAACCGTCAAGATCGCACCAACACATATTCTTACAACTGGCTTCAAAAACTATTTTACTATGTAGCAAGATAGCCCAAATTTGATCAATGTTGGATGTTGCCTAATGCTTTGATTCTTACTACATATCTTAAACAAATATTGTCTTTTTCAACACCAGCAAAACAAATCTGTATACTGGAACAAAGAAAATACTTTTTCATCCAAAAGAATGTGGCCATCATCCCAGAAAAAGGAAAAAATGGCCCCTTGGCTCCAATTTATTGCAACGATCTCATCTGTACGACATTGTTGCCACTTATCCATGGAGGGAAGAACAAATATGACTTTCCTATCTAGTGAAAAATGTTGGTTATTTTCTACTACAACCATTTTACCATTTCATTTTACCATTTTATTATAGAAACAAATCCCAATCTAAACAACCATAAACTTCATAAACCCACAATAATGTTAATTGAAAACTCACGTACCGACCATGTTGGGAACAAAAAATACATGCCAAAGGATATAAAATATCCTTTATATCTTCTTAATTTTACTAAGAAAATCCCATTGCATACTCCTCTCTTCCTCTTAGTTAGAAAGGGAGTTGAACATACTAACTCATTTGACTCCCTTATGCACTTAAAACTCCTTACATATGAGAGGGATTTTCAATGTAAGACACAAGGCATGATATTTGATCAATAACCCCCAAAATCATAATATATAATGACAAGTGGAAGTGGGAAATGAATGCTTCATATCTCCACTCCCTCAATCAAAACCAATTTTACATTTAAAACACACATATTTTTTTATAAATACATAATAATCCATATTTCCGCTAAGCAATAAATGACCACAAGCATGAGAAAATGTGTTCAGATGCAACTAGGACTCAACGAATTCTATTCCCATGATTTAGACTTAAAAAATAATTGGCCTTCTTGAAGTAACAAATATTAATTGTCCAAACAACAAATAAATCATTTGATAATACATAAATGTTAATTGTTGATGTGGCACACTTGTGTCCATGTGACATTTCAAATCAATTTTTATCTTACCCACCTATCCACTATTTGGAAGCACAATAACACATCCTCAAAGAATCCATTATGATGAATCATGCTCCATGGTAACTATCTGCCTGTGGATTAACAATGTTTCCATTTAAGATAACCCTTATCCATATTACTACTCATCAACTATATTCTCATCAACAATTACTCATTAATTATTATAGTCATACGAATATATGATTTTATATCATATTATAAATAAGTGAGTGTGGATTTATGCATTATGTTAGTGGTGGAAAAAACTTGTATATAGTTTTATAAGTAATTACTTGAAGAAGACATCACATTAACTAGAACTACACAATAAAAATAGAGTTCAATGGATGAAAATTGAAAACAATAAAATTCTCTATTATAAATTATGGGTTTATGCCTTTCACAAAACATTAAAATACATCCATTGGTCTAAGACCAGACTAATTAACTGCTCCCTTAAAAAATCCCTTAAGTTTACTAGTCCCTTAATTGCTCCCTTAAAAAATATTGTACTAGTCCCTTAACTACCCCTATTAACTTCATGTCAAAACAAGTTAGCCTATCAGTGAAGGCCCAAAAACTTGTTGGGCCACCTGTGTCGAGGCTATATGGTCTATGAGAATACTTTCTAAGAGTTTTGATATTGCATTTCTTGAGATGAGAGGTTCGCTATGGAAAATGATGTTTTCTTGTGATCTTTCTAACAATTGATTGTGACATGACATTTCAGGTTGTATTTCGATCTTTAGAATGTGATTTCTTGCCAATTATTTGAAAATAATCTACAAGGTTTCTAACAATATGATGACTTATTCTTTAACTTTTGACTGTTTTAATGCCTAAAATTCTCCCAACAACAATCAAACTTCTAGATTTTAACAAAACCAAAAATAATTGACATTTAGTGGCATAGGATTTTGGTTCAAAGTATTTTTTAATGATTTTATAAGAATGATAATGAATAGTATGGTAAGGTAAGTTACCTTCAAATGATTTAAGACCACTTTCATCCACCTGAATGCACTTAGGATTTCTTCACCACACACTGATTAATCTAGGTAGGGATGATGAACCCCTATTCTCGCGCTCTTGACCTCCCTGTTGTGGAGTTAAAAATGTTGCAGTTCTTTCCCTTTAAGTCAGTGGTGGATCAATTATGGGAGGAGATTTGACATGGGATTGACTATTTTCTGGAACATCTGACTTTCCAACAAGAGGTTGCACCACATGAACTTCTTCACCACAATGTTGTGCACCAATTGCCTCTCTAATTTCATCCATTGTATAATCATCTCCAAGCAAATCCTTCATCATCTCGTCATCCACAACAATTTATCTTGATGAGATACTGCATGGATTGGTCTTTACTAAGCTCATGCACTTCTCTTGTGGTGATGGAGGAGAAACAACAAAGACATCTATTCCACTAGAAACTGGATTTCCCTCTTCTGAAAGCGTACACTTTGACATACGTAAATTTTCCTTTTCTCTTTCTTCTTCTACCTTTTCGATGGGTTTCTCTTTCTTCGAGGAGTTTGTTCCTCAATTCCATTGGTTACCCATGTTTAAAGAGACAAATTGTCTTCCAAGCACCCCACCACAACTTTGTCTTGGTAATACATGAGAAGGAACAACTAACAAATCGAATTCCAAGTGGACAAATTTGTCTTCGTATTACAAAAGAAGACACAAATAACAATTCCAATTCCAATTGGACAATTTTTTCTTGGTATTACACAAGAAGACACAACTAACAATTCCAATTCCAATTGGATAAATTTGTCTTGGTATTACACAACTAACAATTCCAATTGGAAAAATCTTTCTTGGTATTACACAAGAAGACACAACTAACAATTCCAATTGGAAAACTTTGTCTTCCAATTCCAAGAAGACACAATAAAAAATTCCAATTCCACTTGGAAAAAATTGTATTCCAATTCTTCCCTCAATTGTCTTGCAATAGAAAAAAATTGTCAATGAATCGAACAACAAGATAAAAAGAACAAAAACATGTATGTTCCTGCTATTTTTGTGTGCAAATGTCGATATTATTCTCGTTTTTGAGATAGATTCAAGGTAGAGGAGTGTGATTGTCACATAAAAATCTCTAGTAGGAATGTGCGTGCATTCCTAAAATGTATGTGCACTAAAGCGTGTGTGTGTTCTAGGAATGCACACACATTCTAAATGGGCATGGATGAGTGCAAAACCACAAGGATTTCAAGTCACAAGATCATGTGTGTGCCCTTAATGCAACATATATAGAATTTATTATAGACCAAACATATTTATGAATAAATATGTATTGGGGTTTGGGGGCATCTAGGACATAAGGGATTAGGATTGAAAATATTTTGAAGCATAGAGAAATGATTAGAGAACCAAGATGTGGGTGATGTGGGTGCAAGGGTTGTGGGTCGTTTATCAAGAGGTATATGCATAGTGCACTTAGGGATAGAGTATGGAGGGGGATAAGGTTCGAGTATAAGTTACACCTAGGCTTAGATGGAGCTAGGGGGATCTAGGTCATGGTCTAGGTCATGATCATGGTATAAGTCTATTTCTAGCTCTATGTCATGGTATAAATCATGGTCATCGTATAGTTATAGGTCATGGTCTATATCTTTCCATGTCTAGGTCTAGGTATAGATCTCAACATATCTAGGTCAAGTCTATTTCTTTCCCTGCAATGTAGAGAGGGGGGGTTGAGAGAGAGGAAGAATTAGATTGTGAGAGGGGGTAGAGGGGAAGACAAAGAGTGTGAGGGAGAGTGAGAGAGAGAG
>ML783328.1:203664-237368 GCA_009831015.1 Picea engelmannii | reverse complement strand
GAGAGAGAGAGAGAGATACTTAGTATGAGAGGAAGGGGGGAGATAGAGGGAAGGGGGGTTAGAGAGATATAAAGAGAGAAATGGAGGGAGAGTAGAGGAGATAGAGGAAGTGGGATACAATGAGAGAGAAATGGAAGGGGATACAAAGTGAGGGAGGAGAGAGGAGTACATGGAAGTGAGAGAGGGGGGGAGAGTGAGATAAGGGGTGGGAGGGAAAGAGCCAACAAGAGTAGAAGAGAGATTGAGAGTGAGATAGAGAGATAGAGGGATAGGGTAGAGTGAGATGGAGGAGGGAAAGAAGGGGAGGGAGGGAGAGAGCCAGGAAGAGAAGAACAGATGTCGAGAGTGAGATGGATATAGATAGAGAGGGAGGTATAATTATAAAGAGATAAAGAGGGGAAAAGAGAGAGATTGAGACTAACAACAATGAGAGAGAGAGGGAGGGAGAGACAGTGAGAGTGATACTAACAACAAGGAGAGAGATAGGTGGGAGAGAGAGGGGGACTATAGTGGGAGGGAGGGACAAATTTGAAGAGGCAGGGGGGGAGAGATAGAGAGAGAGAGATAAGGAGGGGGGCAGGGAGAGAGGGGTGTGAGTGGGAGGAAGGGAGGGAGGGAAATAGAGGGAGGGAGGAGGGAGAGAGAGAGGGAGAGAGTCGAATATGGGGGAGATAGAGAGGGAGTGGGTGTGAGAGTGTGAGGCATGGTGAGGAAAGGTTTAGGTCTAGGTCATGGTCTAAGTCTAGGTCTAGGTCTTGACATGTCTTTTGAGGTCTAGGTCAAGGGAATTTCTTGCCTTACCATGCCTTGCCTTGCAATGTACCAAAATTGCTAGTGTGTGAGAGTGTGAGAGGGAGAGAGAGAAATACAAAGAGGGGAGTTAGAGAGTGAGTGTGTTAGAGTGTGGGAGGGGGAGAGAGGAAGACATAGAGGGGGGATAAAAAGTGTGTGTGTGTGAGTATGGGAGGGAGAGAGAGAAAGGAATAAAAAGGAAATAAAGAGACTGTGTCAGAGTGTGAGAGGGTGAGAGAGGAAGATAGAGAAGGGGGTAGAGAGAGAGGTTAATGTAGGAGAGTGGTAGATGTTGGATATATAGAGGAGATATAACAGGAGGGAGGGGAGAGGGGGAGAGAGAAAGACAAAGAGGAGGGGTAGATAGAGAGTCTTAGAGGGAGAGAGAGGGAGAAGGAGAGGAGGGATAGTGAGAGGAAGGGAAAAAGAGAGGGAGGCATAAATGAGGGGGTAGAGAGAGAGTGAGGGAGAAGGGGGATATAGAGGGAGATAGAGAGGGGTAGTAGACAAATAAAGAGGGGAGGAGATAGAGAGGGGTAGTAGACAAATAAAGAGGGGAGGAGAAAGAGAGACAAATAAAGAGGGGAGGAGAGAGAGAGTGATATTGAGACTAATAAGGAGGAGAGAGAGAAAGGGTGGGATAGAGGTGAGCATACTAGGGGAGAGAGGAACAAAGGGGAAGAGAGAGAGGGGGGGGGGAATAGAGAGGGTGTGGGTGTGAGAGTCTGAGGCACGTCAAGGAAGGGTCTAGGTATAGGACTTTCCATGTCTAGGTGTTACCATGTATATGAGTGTGAGAGGGAGAGAGAGGGAGACATATAGAGGGTAGAGCGGGAGAGTGATAGGGAGACAAAGAGGGGGGGTATATGCAGGAGAGAGAGAGAGAGAAAGAGAGAGAGACGAGGGAATGGAAAATACAAAATAGTTGATAAGATCATGTGTGTGCTCTTAGGAATGCGTGCACATTATTAGCATTGTGTGTGTGTTGTTAGAGTGTGTGTGTGCTCTTAACAGTGCAAATGTGTTCTTTTGAATTCAAATTTTTTGGGGCGGGATCAACAACATGTATGCTAAATTGGTTGCCTCAGATTCAGGTTTGGGATGACAAACCTAGTGGTTCGGCCTCCAAATTGATAAAAGGGCCTCCAAATTGATAAAAGCTCCATTTTTTTGGATACCTCTCTATATCTCTATCTTTGACATTATTTTTCTATAGGCGAAAAAATTCATTTGTTGATGAAACTATATACATAGATAGAGTCAACTATGCAAATTCCAAATATAGAGTATTTTTTTTTAATTAATATTGTTTATTATGTTTAATCGATTTTTGCCTTTGCATATATGAAAATCCTAGAATACATTCCTCTCTTATTTCTTCTATAATGTTTAGTGGGCTTAACCATTTCTCGAATGAGTTATATGTTTCACTAGAGGAGACTGATATCTACATGGGATTAACCATTTCTCGAATGAGTTATATGTCACACTAGAGGAGACTGATATCTACGATCTAAAAAAAAAATTTGTTTTGATCATGTTAAGACCGTCTTAGTCTGCATGAATAAAAGTTGTCGTAATTTTGGAATGTAATCGTTATAAAAAAACAAATTTGTGTTGCGTAGAAAGTACTTGAGAGATGTTCTCAGAAAAGACGTTGGATATTTCAATACCAGCCGGACACATATTGCTGAAGTGGTTAACACTGCTTACAATGACACGCTCGTCATACATGACGCCCTCAGTGAAAAGGTTCGATTCCAGTCACATCCGCCCATCTGAAAATAGTAGGAATAGATTGCAAGTTTGTTCTTATCGATCTGTTTCTTTTTGAACCCCAATCATTGATTTCTCAAGATAGGTCACTCTTTGCTAGAAATTCAATTAGGTAGATTGTTATGCATTTGATAGTTGCTGGGTGGATTTTAATATATCTCGTGTGGGAAAGTTTCCAGGTTCCCAATTTTGTCATGAATTTGTCAAATTTCATTGCTTGCTATGTAGCGAGATTATATTTGTCATGGAAGTTGGCGTTGGTGACATTACCCTTAGCCAGTTTATTGATCGTAGCAAGACTGCTTTACAACCAAACGCTGCTAAGGATAGCAAAAAAGATGCACGCGAAATCTAATCGTTCTAGTATAATTGCAGAGCAAGAAGTTTCTTCTATTAGAACCGTCTATTCTTTCGTTGGAGAAACAAAGGCTATGGCCAATTTTTCATCTGCACTTGATGCAAGAGTAAAACTTGGTCTTAAGCAAGGGCTGGCAAAAGGGATTGCCATAGGTGGCAACGTATCACTAAGTTTAGCCTTGTGGGCATTCATTTCATGGTATGGAAGCAGGTTGGTGATGAATCATGATGTGAGCGAGGGAAAGATTTTTGGTGTAGGCTACTGCATAATCCTGGGTGGACTGTAAGTCATACGTTGATGTCGATGATGTGCCTCTAAGATTGTTTCCTCCTTTTCTCTATGCTCCTCTGTGATTCTGCTTCAGTATTCTCCTCTATGCGAGCTTGCTTGAAGTGCCATGTGGATTTGCAATTACAACTACAAAAATGGCTAATGCTCAGGTTGCGGATATGGCACAAACGGCTTGGAAGTGCGGCCATAAACCAGTCAAGAAACCGACACCACGTAGTCGTTAAATGTTGGCTTCCTAGCATTTAAGGTGAAGTGTGCGCTGGTAAATAACTTGCCACACATCCCACCAAGCTTAAGGTAAATTAAGTTTCTAGCGTTTAGATCCACATTCCACAAAGATTTAGGTGAAGTGCACTCAGGTTTATAGGTGGTAAATAATGTGCTACCAATTTTACAGGGAGTAAATAGGGTGAAACGCTTCACATACTCCATTCCTAATCACATACTCCATGGCTAATTACATAAAGGTGTAAATCAATTGTACAAGATAGTAAATTTTTAATCAAATTAAGTAAATGTGAAAAAGTAAACACAGAAACATACGTCTTTATAAAAGCAAGGAAGTTAATATTTCAAATCAGAACCCTCCATTTAGTGTGACGACCAAGAATATTTTATCTACATTTGATCCTGTCCATAAAAACCGCATTACAGACTAGTACAGCCACTAACTGGCGGCTGAGAACGCGTGCCCCCAATATAAAACGTTTGTGGTAATTCGTCTGTGGTAATATGAAACATTTCGCTGCATTAGGTTTATAAATGGAACGTGTGGGCATCAGACGGTTGGCTCAGACGCAGAAAGTGGGTATTTATTTAGATGTCACAGTTTAATCCTACTTAATCATTTAAACGTGGCAATTACATATTCTTACAGTAATTTTTTAATGTGATTAGGTAAATGTTAAAAAGTAAACATGTTAACGGATGCCTTGATAAATGCAAGAAAGTTATGAACAATAAATCTGACCCATTGATTTTGGAGAACGACTAAGAATATGCCAACGTCTTCAATGCATAGCCATCAGATTAGGGTTTAAGGTTAAATAAGATTAAAAGATCATTAATTGTGCCCATTATCAATAGGTGTAAGCCTTTCGGTAATTAAAAACGTATTGAATGTGCAATAGATATACATCTTTTGATGTAATTGAAAATGTATTAAATATGCCCATTTCCAATAGATATAGGCGAGGCGTTTCTGCTTAAAAATAACATAAGTATTCTTTTCAAAATCCTTTCCAATGTAGGTAGGAGAAAATCTTTCCAAATGTAGGTAGGAGAAAGTGGCGTGCAGATGTCCGGAGGACAAACGCAAAGAAGAGCCATAGCTAGAGCGATGCTGAAAAATCCTTCCATTCTGCTTTTAGACGAGGCTACCAGTGCTCTAGACGCAGAATCAGAGAAGATTGTTCAGGACGCACCAGGTAAGGCTTCTATTGGGCGCACGACGGTCGTTGTGGCTCATCGTCTATCAACTATTCAGGGAGCTCATAAAATTGCGGTGATGCAAAATGGTCAAGTCATCGAATTCGGCGGACAGCGAGAACTGATTAATAAACCAAATGGGGCATATACAACTTTGCTGCAAATACAGCAGAAGGTACCGTCGGATGATACTTTCATTCTTAACGCTGCATCAGACTCTTTAGTGGCATCCGAAATAGGTAGCCAAAGATTAGAAAGAAAATCACCAGCTGCTTCAAATCAATTCGATAGTTGCATATCCGGCATGGAGCAAGAAGAAGAACTAGAAGCGAAGGCAGAGTCCAGATCTTCGTCCCTAGGTTGCTTACATTGAATTCTCCGGAATGGAAGAACACTCTCATGGGCTGTGTAGGCGCCTTTGGATATGCGGCAACTCAAATAGCTTATTCCGTCACTGTGGCAAGCATGATTTCTGGGCTCTTTCTCAAAGACACAGACGAGATCAAATCTAAAGTAGGAATTTATTGCATTCTTTTTACAGCCCTGGCAGTGCATGTTTTTGCAGTGAATTTGGTTCAACATTATAACTTCGCAGTAGTGGGAGAGTTTCTGGCAAAAAGGATCCGTCAAAGAATGCTTTCAAAAATTCTCACTTTCGAAGTTGGCTGATTCGATCTCGACCAAAATTCCAGTGGAGCTGTTTGCTCAAAGCTGGCCAAGGACGCTAATGTGGCAAGTATCGAATCGAAGTTCCATTATATTTGTTTTTAACATATCAATTTATCAATCGTTAAAAATTGTGAAGCCTTATATATCTATGCAGCAAATCTACTTTTCAATCATCTAACATTGTTAAAGTCCTATATGTATGCAGGTAAGATCCTTGCTAGGGGATCGTGTTTCGCTTCTAGTGGAGTGTCTCTCAGGAGTAATCATAACCGTGACTCTAGGTGTATTGGTAGCATGGCGACTTGCTATTTTATTGATCGCTGTGGAGCCGCTGATGGTGCTATGTTTCTACACTCGAAACGTCCTCCTACGTCCTCCTTAAAAGCGTTTCGGGCAAGTCTATTAAAGCGCAGAATCAAGGCAGCCAGCGGCCTTCGAATGTGTCACGCATCATAAAACCATAGCCGCCTTTTGCTCTCAACGGAAAAATTATCCATATTTTAGACAACACTCAGGCAGGTCCACGCAGGGAGATGAATAAACAGTCATGGTACGCAGGATTGGCCCTGGGGACTTCTAAGTTTCTGGAAATATGCTATTGGCCTTTCGAGTTTTGGTACGGAGGGAGGCTTATAGGCCACAGAGTTATCAATTTCCATGCCTTTCTATTGAACCATTTTATTTTTGGAAGATTGGGTCGAATGATAGCCGATGCTGGAAGTATGACTTCGGACCTGGCCAAGGGATCTGATGCTGTCACGGCAGTGTTTGGAGTTTTGGACAGAAAGAGCCTTATAAACCCAGAGGATCCTGATGGGGTTAACCCTGAGAAAGTCCAGGGCATTGTAGAGCTGAATGGCGTGGACTTTGCTTATCCAGCGCGTGCAGATGCCATGATCCTGAAAAATTTCTTCCTCAAAATCAATGCAGGGAGCAGCTTGGCACTAGTTGGAAAGAGCGGGTGTGGCAAGTCCACCATCTGATAGAGAGATCCTACGATCTCCTCCCTTTCCACTCCCTCTGTACACCTTCATCTCTCTCCATATCATCTCCACCCCTCTCTTTCTCTCTCTCTCTCATATACCCCTCTCTCCCACTCAATTTATATCCCCCTCCTTATCTTCTCTCTTGCATATACGCCTGTCTCCCCCTCAATTTTTGTCACCCTCTTTCTCCCTTTCTCTCTCCCTCCCAAAATATTTCTCTCTCATTCACTCTCTTTTCCCCCTTCTCTCACTCTAACTCTCCCTCTATCTCCCCCTCTTTCTTTGACCCCTCTCTCTATATATAATTTTCTCACATTTTCACTTGCTTTAAGTCTCCCCCTATCTCTCTATCTCTCCCTCCTTTGTCCCTCTATCCCTCTTTTCCTCTGTCTCTCCCCCACTGCTTCCCTCGCTCTGTCTTTTCCTCTCTCTCCCTCCCTCTTTCTCTCTCCCTCTTCTCCCCACCCACTACCACACTCTATCTCTCTCTCTCTCTCTCTCTCCCTTACCCTCTCTCACTCCCTCTCTTTCTCTCTCCCTCCCCTACCGCTCCCTCTCTCTCCATTCCCCCCCGACTCTTTGTCTCTCTCCCCATCTCTCTTTAGCTCCCTGCCTCCCCCCATACCTCTCTCTCTCTCTTCTTGTTTCCCTCTCTCTCTCTCTCTCTCTCTCTCTCTCTCTCCTATGTTTACCATCTCTACCCCTCACTCTCTTTCTGTCTCCCTCTTTCTCTCTCTCCCAACCTCTATCTTTCTCTCATAATCTCAATCACCCTCTCTCCTCGTCTCTCACTCTACCCCTCTCTACATCCCCTTCTCTCCCCATCCTCTCTCTTTGCATCTATCTACCTCCCTCTGTCTCCATATCAATCTCTCTTACATTTACTCCTCACTCTCTCTTTATCTCCCTCCCAACCTCTCTCTCTCTCTCTCTTCCCCCATCCTCTGCTTATCTCTCTCTCTCCCCATCTCTCTTTAACTCCCTATCTCCCCCATCTCTCTCTCACACAATCAAATCTCTTCCAGGGAACAAATAGAACCCAATAAGTTGCTTAGCAATCAAATCCTTACTCGAGAACCAATAGAACCTAATATGTTTCTATGGAATGCCTAGAGGAGTGGTTCTCAATGTGCACAAATTTATCGAAAATGATATATAACAACGTCCATGATACAACAAAATTTTCCAAATGTTACGAACCTTCTGTTAAAAACTCTAATCATAGTTTGTTAGTTTACCTAACGGTTATATAGTTACATGGTAGCTATGGTATTTTTGTATTATATATGTACGTCTATGTATATGATTATTTTCTCATTAATGATTATAGAGTATTCATTTTCTGCAAATATTCTATTTATCTCTGTTCATCATGGTTTCTTGATTTCTTTAGTTATTTCCATTATGTTTCTACATTTTTATTCATTATGAATCTAACAATGGTATCAGAGCATTGTGATACCTATGTGCATGTTCCTGTGAATAACTTCCTACATAGAGGAGTGAGATCAAAGTAATTGGTCGATAGTTGTTGGGAGATGATGATGGTGCTTGCATCTATGGGATAATGAAAGATATTTTAAAGAGGATATGAATAATGAAATCTAAGTGATGACCATATTTCGTGCAACAAATTTGTCTCAAGAATGAGACCTACCTCACATTTGATGTGCTAGCTATATGCAAATAAAACCTACCACTTGTTTTTTTTGTTTCTTTTCCCACTAGTTCGATAACTCGAGGAGAGGGATGTGTAGCCTATCTGCTCGCATGCAAGAAGATGTGAAGTATGTGCCTATTTCCTGGTGCAACCTATTGATGTTGTAATTGTGCATATTGTTCAGAGAAGACTGGAGAAAAATCTATGGGTTAAAGATTCCTTAAGGAGATACCTTGAAGATATGTAAAATACATCAAATGACAGCCCAGTCCCGCCAGAAAAATAAAAAAGGTAAAATATATTTTTGTGTTGTCCAAAATACCTTTCTACCAACAATATTTTTGTCTATCAAGATGTCTAAAAATCTAAATCGGACTATTGGAGACAATACAATGTTCTGGTCGAGTTTGGTTTGATTTATGGTAGAAAGTCATGTTGGCCCTCTTGTGTGGATATGATTTCCTTTCGTGGAATTTGTTGTTTGAAAAATTCAGAGGCAGATCTGACAACCTTTGACCAGAATCTATTTAAGAACCTCTGTATCTATTTCAAAAACGCCCCACATCAAACCCCCTTGTTTAGCAATAACCCTCAGGTTGTCTATCTAAAGGATTCCATAGGAAGAAATATCATTGTACAAAGTCATTGCTTCACAACTAGTATATTTACTATGTAAAAATCCATTACAAAAATAAAATTATTTTATAACTCCAAACAAAAATTCTTATCTTTACAAAATGACTTATATTCAAATTTTTAGAATTATTTTTGAAAGATATTTGTAAAGTCTTTAAAGGTTGGCCCTATAGTCTTTAGGGTTAAGCCGTTGATTGTATGGGCTTGGAGTTACAACACTCAATTGTTTGGTGTTAAAAATAAGTCGATCATCCATTTAAAGAGTTTTTGCGTGTTAAATGGATTAAGCTTGCAACAAGTGATTTTTAATTGATGGCGAGCAATTGCCATTGTGAAAAGGGCAAGAATGAGTTGACATTTGATTGCTTTCGTATCAAAACACTATGAGGTGAAGCAAGTTTAGTCAAGAAATTTCAAACTAATTAATGAAAGCAAGGAGGAAAGCCACAAATGGAGCTTGTGTAACTTGATATCAAGTCAATGTCTACAGATTCCAGAGATTTACATACACATCATTGACAATTTTAAAGAATAATTCAACTCTTGATTTCTGGACTAGTGTTTGTTCATAATTCCATGACAACTCCTGCATTCTTTTTGCAATAGAACTTAAAGGAATACTTTGATGTGTATTTAAGGAGTTACAAGGTTTTGTATGGAGGAGTTTTCTCCATTGATTGTAATTGGAGTTATAAGGGTTTTTATTTTTCCTTGAACATATAAAGGTGTTATGAGGGGTTTTTAAAAGTTTTTAAAAGGAGTTATAGGGAATCATCCTACATAATAAAATTGCATATTTTTCTTTGCGTCCTTGACCCACCCGAAATTGAATAAGGGGGCCTTAGGATCTTAGTGTGCGTGTAATTCTTTGGTTATCATGTAGATTTTGGCATTCATGCAACAAACGATTTCTCTTGGCATGCACAACATGATACACAATTAAATTTTGTGGCATCAATATACAAACATCTCTCTTCCATATTCTGCATAATGGAAAGAATTGAAAAAATATTTACAACATTGCACGCATTAATTAACTCAACGATGGAATCTACAATTGCAATAAACAAGTGCACACTTAGTACAATGATTAATTGTTTACAAGTAAGGCACAAGAAAGTTGATACGTTCAAACTTCAAAAAAAATGTTATCTGATGAGTTAAATCTTCTTTGACACCAACAATCTAATTTCAACAAACAAAATGACATCACGGATAAAAATAATGAAGACGCTCAGTTGACTAGTGATGATAGTCATAAACATGAAGATGATTTGGATGAAGTCCCTATGTCAGAAAATGTTGTGGATAAATGTGGAAAAGAAATTAGAATTGTTCGACCGTGGGAAGAATTACACTTTAAATGAAATCAATATGGACTAGGATATGAAAATGATGCTGACAACCTTTTTCATATTCCTAATTATAGAAAATCTATTTTTTTTGTGAGTGGAGGTTTCTTGAATGATGATAAGAAGACAGAGCTTGAGGATATTGGTAAGGAACAGGTACAGGATATTGTTGATGATGATGTTTCTACAAATATTCCATATCATGATAATCGATCGGATAAATAACCCATACAGTGAAAACACTGTCACCGGTTTGGCCATAATAAGTCAAATTGTTTTGATCTTCACCCATGCAGATTATGTGGGAAGACAAATCACCTCTCAGTAAGGTGTCAAAAGAGCACAAGGAAACATATTCATTTTGAATGGTTAGGGAATTGGCGTTGGAATTCGGAAGACAACTTATTGGAGCATTCTTATCGATGAATTTATACACAAGTACAACCATACTCGATTGAAGATAAATTTCTACAGTTGAAATACATGAATGTTTTTCAGGATTGGATGATATAGGGTATGATCAGGTCCCAGTTTATGTAGTCTTCTGAGTTGAATATCGAGTCTCCAGACTTCGCTGAAAGACACTTTGATTACCCTTTTCGGCTTTTAAAGGGGGTATATCTCATTATCTATACTTTTCACTTTTTCAGTTGATAGGGGGGAAACTAGTGAGAAATGTCAGAGTTCAAGTTTCGAAGTCTACCTTTGATTTGCAGTTCATTCAGGACTTGTCTTTGTCTTGCATTTTGAACTTATGTCTATTGAGAATATGATTGTGTGTTTGTTTAGAATATGATTGTAATTAGGTGCATGATCGGTTCTACTCGACACCCCTAAGTTTTTGGTCCAAGTTGTAAGTATTTCCATAGGTTGTTGTATTCCCCATTTATTTAGTAAGTCTTGTTGAGTCAGGAATATGTATTCCTCTTTTCCATAGAGAGGATGTTGTGTCAAGTTATGGATGAACCATTTTGTTTCTTGATGGTGTATCAGAGACATTGAATCTTCGATTAAGGGGGGGGAATATGAGATAGTAATCTCATATTGAGGGACCAAAGTATGTAAACAGATGATCAAATAGGAAACAAGCATGCAATCTTCTCACAACAAAATCAATGAAGTCAATGAAACTGATAATGATCATATAAGTGAAGTCAATGAAGTTGATAATGATCAAATGATAGATCAATGTTTCAATCTTCATCTATGTATACATTGTGAAAGCGCACACATTGTTCCAGTAGCTTATACATGTGTTGGATATCTTCTTGGACATACTTGTGAATGACGGTCAAGGGAATTTTAACCACTTGTCCCTGACAGGGGGGGAATCTAAAGTTTTTTGTAATATACCAGATATAAAAAGTACGCAGAACATAAATAAAATGCTAGAAATGGCAGAATAACAACAATATAACCAGAATAATCACCACAATAACACTGAAATGATATGAGAATAACAACATAAATAGCACTTCGATTCTGAGAGCAATGTTCATAGGCCTCTTCGAGGGGGAAACCTCCAGTCGAGCAGAGATCTATTACAATAATCTCCAAGACAGGGTTCTCATACCCTCGACTCCTATTTATACTAAATATGTCTATCAAAAGAAGAATCTAGAGGAATATCCTTCTAGAAGCGAAAGCTTCTATTAGGTCTTCTTACATTCGACTTATTCTATTTTATTGCAAGGCCTTATTAATATGGACCTTTATTACATCCAAATATATTGTTCTACCCATGTGGGGGTTAGGACCCTAACATGTCTCCCATTTAAAAACAACCATGTCCTCAAGGATTGAGATGTGGAAATTGTTGTAGAATGGTAGTTGGTTTCCAAGTGACATCTGCTAGAGTTGTATCTTTACACTGGATTAACACTTCCTTGATGGTTCTCTGACGCAGGCAACGCTCACGCTAGTACAAAATTTCCCGTGGTTGTAGCCAAATGGATCCTTCTTCGGCTAACTCAGGAAGGTTGGTTTGAATTTGGTACTTAGTTCTGATCACCTTCTTTAAGCAGAAAACATGAAAAAAAGGATGTAGCTTTGAATGACTGGGCAAAGCTAACTAATAGGCCACCTATCCCACATGCTTGAGAAATGTATAAGGACCATAAAATTTGGGTGCTAGCTTCTGACAATGCTCATCCTTGAGGGAATTCTTCTTGTAGGGTTGCAGATGAAGAAACACCTAATCCCCTTCTTCAAATTGACGTTCAGAGCGACCTTGATCTACTTGTTTCTTCATGCGATTTTCTTCCATGACCAAATTATCTATGAGGGTATGAAGAATAGCCTCTTGAACTATAAGTGTTTGGTCAACCACCTGGACCTTCGAGACACCAAGTAAGTATGAGAGAACTAAAGGTGGATTTTGTTGACAACTTTTGTTTGACCATCAGTCTGGGGATGATAAGCTGCACTGAGATGAAATTGGGTGCCTTGTAGCTTGAATAGTTCTTGCCAAAAATTGCTTGTGAAAGTGGGGTCGTGATTAGAAACAATAGAGGCTGGCATGCCATGGATCTTGAATACCTGATCCATGAAAATTTGAGCCACCGTGGATGTTGTAAACGGGTGTTGAGGAGCGCAGAAATGACCATACTTGGAAAGGCGATCAAAAACCACCATGATGATTGATTTATTTCCTGATTTGGGGAAGCCTACAATAAAATCCATAGATATTTCCTTCCAAATAGTAGGTGGAATCGGGAGTGGTTGTAGTGTGCCTGGAGATTTGATTGTTTCTCCCTTTCTGCGTTGACACACATCACATTCTGCAACAAATCATTGTTGCTCCGGGGAGGAAATGCATTGTTCCAAAAAATACTTGAGGCTTTGATGGTTTGTCTTAATTTGGAACCGTTGTCCCAATAGATAATGGTGCCACAAATCAACGGCATGCAAAATAGCCAACATTTCCTTTTCATAGATAAATTTTCCCAGATTTCTTTCAGATAGTTTCTTCCTGGTAAAGGCCAAAGGCCGACCCTCTTGCATAAGGACAACACTAATTCCTTTCCTTGAAGCATCACATTCCAAGACAAAGGTCTTTGTGAAATTAGGAAGGGCCAGGATTGGAGTGGTGCACATGGCCATCTTCAAGGTTTTGAAAGCTTGAGCAACAATTGGAGTCCAGGTGAAAGAGTTCTTTTTTAGGAGAGTAGTGAGAGGTGCTACAATCATTCTGTAATTCTTAACAAACTTGCGATAATAACCTGTTAATCCCAGAAATCCATGCAAGCTTTTGAGAGTCTTTGGGTGAAGCCAGTCTTGTGTATCTTCAATCTTTTTAGGATCCACCCTGATGCCATCCTTGCCAACCAGATGACCCAAGTGCTCTACTTTTGAGGCGCCAAAAGCATATTTAGACTGTTTTAGGAAAAGTTGGTGCTGAGAGAGTAGATGGAGAACTCGATCCACATGAGCAAGATATTTTTCCAGGTCTTTCTATAGATGACGATATCATCAAAGAAAACTAAGACAAAATGACAGAGAAAAGGATGGAAGACATGATTCATGAGGCTTTGGAAGGTGGAGGGGGCATTACACAAGACAAAGGGCATGACCAAAAAATCATAGTGGCCCTCATGATTTATAAAGGCAGTCTTGGGAATGTCTGCCTCTTTCATACATATCTGGTGGTAGCCCAAATGAAGATCAATTTTAGTAAAGAATTGGGTGCCACTCAGTTCATCCAGGAGGTCATCAATAACATGAATGGGAAATTTGTCTTTAATGGTAAGTTTGTTGAGGGAACGAAAGTTAGGACACATTTGCCAAGAACCTTCTTTCTTCAGGACCATGACCACAGGAGAAGAGTAGGGGCTCGTACTAGGGTAGCTAACACATGCATTAAGGAGTTCCTAGACCATTTTATCAATTTCATTTTTTTGGGAAAATGGGTGATGATACAAACGAATATTGGAAGGAAGGCTTCCAGGTACAAGGGGAATGGAATGATGATGAACACCACATGAAGGAGGGATTCCTTGGAGAGTGGAAAATACCACTTGATGTTTAGAAAGGATGGCTTGGATGTCTTGCGGCACTGAGGGTGTTTATGTTGCTTGGATGGCATGGAGTTGAGAGATAACACCAGAATGACCCTTTTTGAGCAGTTTTTCCATGCGATGGGAACTAATGATCTCAGGTGAACTGGGGGTGATGCCTTGGAACTTATATTGGTGGCCCTCCTGGTCAAATTGCATGGTTAATTCCTTAAAATCCATGAGAATGGGACCCAAAGTCCTTATCCAGTCTGCACCCAGCACAATGTCACACCCACCCATGCCTATACCAAACATATGATATTTCAGGTGGTAGTCAACAATTTGGAGATGCATATTTTCACAAATCCCTCCACATTTCATGGATCCACCATTGGCAATCATGATTTGGAAATTATTGACGGCATGGATGTAGTAATGAGTTTCTTAGGCAATGCGGCGATGAATAAAATTATGGGTGCTTCCACTATCAACTAGAATGATGACCTTTCGATACTTGATGTAACCGATTAGCTTGAGGGTTTGGGGAGGAGAGAAGCTAGTGAGAGCATTGAGGGAAATAACTGATTCTACTTCGGGAGGGTCTGAGGGAGGGGTTATGTTGGGGGTTTTAGGTGAATCAGACACAAGGGGAGTTTCAATATCCTCTTCCAAAATATCCTCGGAGATGGTCATAAATAGCTTTTGTTCCTTACACTTGTGGCCTGTGAAATATTTGTCATCACAATTATAACAAAGGCCTTTGAGTTGGCTTTCATCCATTTCATCCCTAGTCAATTTTTTGATCTTTAGTGGGGTGGAGGCAGTAGTGGGATTTACTGGTTTAGGGTGAGGGATAAAGGATGGTTTCCGGTTTTGAGAAGATACAACCTATTGTGCTTATTTAGCGCTTTTAGTAGCCTCTACCCAACTCTGAGGCCCATCCATGAGGACATGGGCCTGAATCGCATCCTCAAGGCCATTGATAAAACATTCGTGGACAAAGGCATCTGACATGTCCTCTCTCCAAAAAGTCAGGCGCTCAAAGGAAGCTATAAAGTCTTCCACTGTTCCTGATTGTTTCAACTTTTTCAAACGGCCCAAATGTTTGGTGTCAGTGTTTAAGCATTCATAAAGCTCTTCCAAAAAGTGTGTCCAAGCAATATACCCTGGACAAGAAGTTTTTCTCCATTTCCACCATTCCCAATGTTCTTGATCTAGATGGAGAACACCATACCGGAGTTTGGCCAAGTCATATGCAATGCTGTATAAAGAGAAATAATGTTCCATTTGGGTTACCTAACCAATGGGGTTCAAGCCATCAAATTTGGTCACTTCCACCCTCGGAAGGCGTAGGTCACGTTGAAAGTGATGATTCTGAAAGTTATGGGAATGATAGGAATGGTCACCTTTAGTATGTGGAGGTGAGGAAGAAGAAGGGTTATCTGTAGGGATATGCAATTTAGTGCAGAGTGTTGAAAAGGAAGATTCAAGCTGGGTGGTGAGGTCTTGTTTGATTTTCTCCATTGAGGACTGCATGGTTGTATTGATGGAGGCAACATTGGCACTGAGTTGTTTCACTTCTTGATGGGTCTCGATGAGACCAGATTGCAAGGTGTTGAAGCGAGCTTCCAAGTCTTGGCTACGGGTATGTGCCATGAGAATGGGGGAACTGAAAAGGGGCAAGCGGGGTAAAAAAATTTGCCGAAAAATAAGATGGATGAATGTGATAAGGGCGAAGAGATGAATCTAATGGAATAGGTCTCAAATAATGGTGAAAAAAATTCCAGACATTTTTTTTTACACTTGCGGAGTTATACTCCGGTTTGAAGAATACTGCAGAGAGTAAATTCCCAAATGCTTAACCAGAAAGAAATGTGTATTTACTTGGTAACCCAAACATAGTTGCACGGCAATAGATCTTGTCTGTTTTAATTTGTTTATGTTTCTTTCCCCAAGGGTTAGGTATTCAAGGGTTCTACAAACAAGGGTTTTCCCTGTGCTATAACTCTCTAATATATGTGTGGGGTCCAAGAGTAGTACTCGGCCCAATATTTCAAGGCACTAGCTAAGGAGGATAGATCATACCCTTAGCCGTACTACCCGACTACCCAGGTACTAGAGAGTATATTCCCGAGTGTTGTTCTCAGTGGAACTATAATAGTTAGGTGGACAATTGGTTTATCTAAAGAGGTCTTCAGGAAATCTAGGTTGATCCGTACACAGGTGTTGTCTGATGCACTACCACTCGAAGGGGTACCAACAGGGGTTACAAGGGTGGCCAACATATGTGCGCTTAAGAAAAATTTGTATTTCCTACGTGTATGAATCCCCCAGCCATGGGTTTATGTGTGTAACGACATATCTCTGTGGCTTAAAGAGGCCGGAATACGTCTCTACCCTGAAAAAAAAATTACCCACAATTTATGCCAAGGAAAGTGCTCTAATACCACTTGTAATATACCAGATATACAAAGTACGCAAAACATAAATAAAATGCTAGAAATGGTGGAATAACAACAATATAACCAGAATAATCACTACAATAACACATAAATGATATGAGAATAACAACAGAAATAACACTTTGATTCTAAGAGCAATGTTCACAGGCCTCTTCGATGGGGCAACCTCCAGTCGAGCAGAGCTCTATTACAATAATATCTAAGCTATGGTTCTCATACCCTTGACTCCTATTTATACTAAATATGTCTATCAAAAGAAGCATCTAGAGAAATATCCTTCTAGAAGTGGAAGCTTCTATTAGGTCTTCTTACATTCGACTTATTCTATTTTATTGGAAGGCCTTATTAATATTGACCTTTATTACATCCAAATATATTGTTCTACCTATGTGGGGGTTAGGACCCTAACATGTCTTCCCCTTTAAAAAAAACCTTGTCCTCAAGTCTTGAGATGTGGAAATTGTTGCAGAATGGTAGCTGGTTCCCAAGTGGCATCTGCTGGAGTTGTATCTTTCCACTAGATTAACACTTCTTTGATGGTTATCTGACTCAGGTGACCCTCACGCTGGTACAAAATTACTTGTGGTTGTAGCCAAATGGATCCTTCTTCAGCTTACTCGAGAAGGTTGGTTTGAATTTGACACTTAGTTCTAATCACGTTCTTTAAGCAGGAAACATGAAAAACAGGATGTAGATTTGAATGACTGGGCAAAGCTAACTAATAGGCCACCTGTCCCACATGCTTGAGAAATATATAAGGACCATAAAATTTGGGTGCTGGCTTCTGAAAATGCTTGACCTTGAGGGAATTCTTCTTGTAAGGTTGCAGACAAAGAAACTCATGATCCCCTTCTTCAAATTGACGTTCAGAGTGACCTTGATCTACTTGTTGCTTCATGCGATTTTGTTCCATGACAAAATTCTCATTGAGGGTATGAAGAATAGCCTCTCGAACTGTAAGTGTTTGGTCAACCGCCTGGACCTTTGAGACACCAGGTAAGTATGAGAGAACTGAAGGTGGATTATGTTGACAACTTTTGTTTGACCATCAGTCTGGGGATGATAAGCTGTACTGAGAGGAAATTGGGTTCCTTGTAGCTTGAATAGTTCTTGCCAAAAATTGCTTCTGAAAGTGGGGTCGCGATCAGAAACAATAAAGGTTGGCATGCCATGGATTTTGAAGACCTGATCCATGAAAATTTGAGCCACCGTGGATGTTGTAAATGGGTGTTGAAGAGCGCATAAATGAGCATACTTGGAAAGGCAATCAAAAATCACCATGATCATTGATTTATTTCCTGATTTGGGTAAGACTGCAATAAAATCCATAGAGATGTCCTTCCAAATAGTAGGTGGAATCGGCAGTGGTTGTAGTGTGCTCAGAGATTTGACTATTTGTCCCTTGTTGCATTGACACACATCACATTCTGGGAAAAAAATTTGAATGTCCTGTTTCATACCATCCCAGAAAAAAGAACGTTTGACCCTGTCATAGGTTTTGGTGAACCCAGAGTGCCCCGCTGTCGGTGTAGGATGAAGCTTAGAAAGTACCCTGGATTTAAGCTTTAAAATACAAACGACCTTTCTATCGAAGCTCATCATGGAGCCAAGAGTACCTTGGGGGAGTTGGAGCACTGGACTGCAATTGTTGGATCAACTGCAAACTTTTGGGATCTTGTAGCCATTCCAGATGAACAACTTGGAGCCAATCTGGTACAATGAAGGAGAGAGAAAAAATGGATCCTTCATCTTCATATTTGCGGGAAAGTGCATCTGCAACCACATTTTCTTTTCCTTTCTTGCAAATGATCTCATAATCATAGCCAAATAGCTTAGTTATCCATTTTTGTTGCTCCGAGGAGGAAATGCATTGTTCCAAAAAACACTTGAATCTTTGATGGTCTGTCTTAATTTGGAATCATTGCCCCAATAGATAATGGTACCACAAATCAATGACATGTAGAGTAGCCAACATTTCCTTTTCATAGATAGATTTTCCCAGATTTCTTTCAGATAGTTTCTTCCTGGTAAAGGCCAAAGGTTGACCCTCTTGCATAAGGACAACACCAATTCCTTTTCCTGAAGAATCACATTCCAAGACAAAGGTCTTTGTGAAATCAGGAAGGGCCAGGACTGGAGTGGTGCACATGGCCATCTTCAAGGTTTGAAAATCTTGAGCAACAGTTGGATTCCAAGTGAAAGAGTTCTTTTTAGGAGAGCAATGAGAGGTGTTGCAATCTTTCCGTAATTATTAACAAACTTGCGATAATAACCTGTTAATCCCAGAAATCCACGCAAGCTTTTGAGAGTCTTTTGGTGAGGCCAGTCTTGTGTATCTTCAATCTTTTTAGGATCCACCCTAACGCCATCGTTTCCAACTAGATGACCCAAGTACTCTACTTTTGAGGTGCCAAAAGAACATTTAGACTGTTTCAAGAAAAGTTGGTGTCGAGAGAGTAGATGGAGAACTCGATCCACATGAGGAAGATGTTTTGTCCAGGTCTTTCTATAGATGTTGATATCATCAAAGAAAACTAATACAAAATGACAGAGAAAAGGATGGAAGACATGATTCATGAGGCTTTGGAAGGTGGAGAGGGAATTACACAAGCCAAAGGGCATGACCAAAAACTCATAGTGGCCCTCATGATTTCTAAAGCCAGTCTTGGGAATGTCTTCCTCTTTCATACGTATCTGGTGGTAGCCTAAACAAAGATCAAGTTTAGTAAATAATTGGGCGCCACTCAGTTCATCCAGGAGGTCATCAATGACATGAATGGGAAATCTATCTTTAATGGTAAGTTTGTTGAGGGCATGAAAGTCAGGACACATTCGCCAAGAACCTTATTTCTTCATGACCATGACCATAGGATAAGAGTAGGGGCTCGTACTAGGGCGGATAACGCATGCATTAAGGAGTTCCTAGACCATTTTATCAATTTCATTTTGGGGGGAAAAGGGGTGACGATACAGACGGATATTGGGAGGAAGGCTTCTGGGTACAAGGGGAATGGAATGATCATGAACACCACGTGAAGGAGGGATTCCCTAGAGAGTGGAAAATACCACTTGATGTTTAGAAAGGATGGCTTGGAGGTCTTGCAACATTGAGGGTGTTTATGTTTCTTGGATGGCATGGAGTTGAGTGATAACATCAAAATAACCCTTTTTGAGCAACTTTTCCATGTGATGGAAACTAATGATCTCAGGTGAACAGGGGGTGATGGAAACTAATATTTCAGGTGAACCGGGGGTGATGCCTTGGAACTTATATTGGTGGCTCTTCTGGTCAAGTTGCATGGCTAATTCCTTAAAATCCATGAGAATGGGACCCAAAGTCCTTATCCAGTCTGCACCCAACACAATGTCACACCCGCCCATGTCTATAGAAAACATATGAGATTTCAAGTGGTAGTCGCCAATTTGGAGATGCACATTTTCACAAATCCCTCCACATTTCATGGATCCACCATTGGCAATCATGATTTGGAAATTATTGACGGCATGGATGTAGCAATGCGTTTCTTAGGCAATGCGGCAATGAATAAAATTATGGGTGCTTCCACTATCAACCAGAGTGATGACCTTCCAATGCTTGATGTAACCGATTAGCTTGAGGGTTTGGGGAGCGGAGAAGCCAGTGAGAGCATTGAGGGAAATAACCAATTCTACTTTCGGAGGGTCTGAGGGAGGGGTTATGTCGGGGGTTTCAGGTGACTTAGACACAAGGGGAGTTTTAATATCCTTTTCCGAAATATCCTCGGAGATGGCCATAAATAGATTTTGTTCTTTACACTTGTGGTCTGTGAAATATTTGTCATCATAATTATAACAAAGGCCTTTGAGTTGGCGTTCAGCCATTTCAACCCTGGTCAATTTTTGGATCTTTACTAAGCGAAGGTAGTAGTGGGATTTACTGGTTTAGGATGAGGGATAAACGAGGGTTTCTGATTTTTAAAAGATACAACCTGTTGTACTTATTTAGTGCTTTTAGTAGCCTCCACCCAAATCTAAGGTCGATCCATGAGGACATGGGCCTGAATCTCATCCTCGAGGCCATTGATAAAACATTCATGGAAAAAGGCATCAGACATGTCCTCTGTCCGAAAAGCCAGGCGCTCAAAGGCAACTATAAAGTCTTCCACTGTTCCTGATTGTTTCAACTTTGTCAAATTACCCAAATGGTTGGTGTCAGTTTCAAAGAGTTCATAAAGCTCTTCCACAAAGTGCGTCCAAGCAATATACCCTTGATGAGAAGTTTTTCTCCATTGCCACCATTCCCAACGTTCTTGATCTAGATGGAGAACACCATACTGGAGTTTGGCCAAGTCATTTGTAATGTCGTATAAAGAGAAATAATGTTCCATTTGGGTTACCCAAACAGTGGGGTCTGAGCCATCAAATTTGGTCACATCCACCCTTGGAAGGCATAGGTCACGTTGAAAGTGATGGTTCTGAAAGTTATGGTAATGAGAGGAATGGTCACCTTCAGTATGTGAAGGTGAGGAAGAGGAAGGGTTATCTATAGGGATATGCAGTTTGGTGCAGAGCGTTAAAAAGGCAGATTCAAGATGGGTGGTGAGGTCTTGTTTGATTTTCTCCATTGAGGACTGCATGGTATTATTGATGGCGGCAACATTGGCACTGAGTTGTTTCACTTCTTGTTGGGTCTCGATGAGACCAAATTACAAGGTGTTGAAGCGAGCTTCCAAGTCTTGGCTACGAGTACGTTCCATGAGGATGGAGGAACTGAAAAGGAGCAGGCGGAGTAAAAAATTTTGCCGAAAAATGTGATGGATGAATGTGATAAGGGCAAAGAGATGAATCCAATGGAATAGGTCTGAAATAATGGTGAAAATTTTTCCAAACATTTTTCTTTTACACCTGCGGAGTTATACCTCGGTCTGAAGAATACTGCAGAGAGTAAATTCCCAAATGCTTAACCAGAAAGAAATGTGTAATTACTTGGCAACCCGAACACAGTTGTGCGACAATAGATCTTGCCTGTTTTAATTTGTTTATGATTATGTCCCCAAGGGTTAGGTATTCAAGGGTTCTACAGACAAGGGTTTGCCCTGTACTATAGCTCTCTGATATATGTGTGGGGTCCAACAATAGTACTCGGCCCAATATCTCAAGGAACTAACTAAGGAGGATAGACCGTACCCTTAGTTGTAGTACTCAACTACACAGGTACTAGAGAGTATCTTCTCGAGTGTTGTTCTCAGTGGAACTATAGCTGTCAGGCGGACGATCGGTTTATCTAAAGAGGGCTTCAGGAAATCTAGGCTGATCTGTATGCGGGTGTTGTCTGATGCTCTACCACTCGAAGGGGTACCAACAGAGGTTAAAAGAGTAGCCAATAGATGTGCGCTTAAGAACCATTTGTATTTCCTGCGTGTATGAATCCCTCAACCGCGGGTTTATGTGTGTAACGATAGATCTTTGTGGCTTAAAGACGCTGGAATACATCTCTACCTTGAAAAAAAAATTACGCACAATTTCTGCCAAGGAAAGTGCTCTGATACCACTTGTAATATATCAGATATATAAAGTATGCAGAACATAAATACAATGCTAGAAATGGCAGAATAACAACAATATAACCAAAATAATCACCACAATAACACAGAAATGATATGAGAATAACAACATAAATAACACTTTGATTCTACGAGCAATGTTCAGAGACCTCTTCGAAGGGGCAACCTCCCGTCGAGAAGAGCTCTAATACAATAATCTCTAAGCTATGGTTCTCATACCCTTGACTCCTATTTATACTAAATATGTCTATCAAAAGAAGCATCTAGAGGAAGATCCTTCTAGAAGATGAAGCTTCTATTAGGTCTTCTTACATTCGACTTATTCTATTTTATTGCAAGGACTTATTAATATTGACCTTTATTACATCAAAATATATTGTTCTACCTATGTGCCGGTTAGGAGCCTAACATTTTTAGTCAGGTTCAAAGTTTGATTTAGAGTCTGTGAACAAATGATCAAGTATGCAACCTATTTGCTAGTATGCAGTCTTGTTCTTGAACATATTGTTGTTGATATGGTTTGTGGTAATCCTAAAACCATTCATATTTTTTTGAGCCTTGAGCTCTTGATAGTTTTTTGTCAGCTTAAAAGCACCAATTAAGTAGAAGACATGAAGTTTTGCTTATTACATTTTCAGACTTTTGAGCCTTGAGATCTTGTTTGTTTATGGTCAACTTAAAATCATGCCATTTAGTAGAAGACACAATCTTCTGCTAGAAATTATGTTTGTGGTGATCCCGAAATCACCAAATGAGTTTTTGGTCACCCTTAAACCACCAATTTAGTAGAAGAGATGAGTATCTACTACTTTTTCATAGTTGAGAGAGGATATTAAGCCTTCTGAATATTTTCTTGACACATTACTAGTTGTCAAGTAGTGACGGTTTTTCAGGCAAGAACGAACTTATAATTAAGGGGGATGTTAAAAACTCTAATCATAGTTCGTTAGTTCACCTAAATGTTATACAGTTACATGTACATGATTATTTGCCCATTAATAATTATAGAGTATGCATTTTCTGCCAATATTCTATTTATCTCTGTTCATCATGATTTCTTAATTGCTTCAGTTATTTCCATTATGTTTATGCATTTTTCTTAATTATAAATCTAACACCTTTTAATAAATTTAAAAACTGATATTACTCTCCATACCATTTTAAAAACTGATCTTACCTCAAAAGATCTCCAAGTCGGACTCTCATGAACCTTTCCAAAATCTTACTCATCATATTGAAGTGACATGAGGGGTTTCCTAAATAAAACTTTGTACAATTATCCACAATTTTAAGTATTTTCAACAAACATTTTAAAGATGCTTCGCAAGGCTTCTTAAGATTGGCCACCAGAATTTATCTTTAACACTCTCCATTGCATGTTCAACGTTATCAGATAAGAATTTCTACGGCCTTCCGAAAGATGGTTGTATGCATGTAACCAACCGGTTATTTAGAACTTTTCTATACATGTAATTGACTATTAGTCACCTCATGAAAGGATCATGAGAATCACGAGCATCAAATTTCTAATTTAGAAGGATAACAATTAAAAGTGATACTAAATAAATTTAAATTTGTATCTCAAGATATATTATAGGAAAGTGCAACGCATTTCTTTCCTAAACATGTACAATGTATCAATCCAATAAACGCTGTATACATTAGAAATTTATATATTAAAATTGATAATATATAAATTTAAATGTGTATCTCAAAATAAATTATAAAAAACTGCAACGCATTTCTTTTTCTGTACAATATATCAATGTTTTATAAATTAGAAATTTAGATTTATATAAATAAATTTAATACTATTATATTAAGATAAAAATCTAAGAGATATAAACAAATGAATAAAATGTAAAATCAACTCTAAAAGAAATAGAAAAAGACAACAAAGAATAGTGGTGAGCCTCTACTTATTCTTAGTATTGCTGCTTGACTTGATCTTCTAATTCTTCTTCCTACTATCAAGTTATACCTACTAATATGAGTTTTAGTGATAGCTATATAAAGTAGTTATTCCCTTTATACTTATTTTAATAGAAATTTTTAGAAACCCTATATTTTAAAGGAATATAAACTTCTAAGGAGTATTAAAAAACAAATATATTAATTAGATCTAATAAATATATTAATTAAAATAATGTAAATTTGATCAAATATATCATAATTTTTTTTATAATACAACATTTTAATATAATATATTTTTATTATATAGATAAATCTATAATCATTATATTATAGAATGTAATTTCATAATTTTAAAATAAAACTTTAATTTAATAAAAAAAAATTAATATAATGTATTCTTGTTTTATAAATAAATATATAATCATTATATTATATAAAATGTAATTTATTAATTTAAAAGTAAATCTTTAATATTATTTATTTTTTTCTCATATTTAAATTAGCAATTTTATAACTATAAAAATTAAAAAAAATGCATTGTTGTTTTATATACAAATCTATAATATGGGTGTAAGTTCCTCCAATGATTGCATTGATGCTTTATATACAAATATATGATGTGAGTGTAGCTTCATAACTTAAGTAAAACTCCAATGTAATATATATATTTTTTTTTTTCATGTGGTTTTATTTTTTATTTTTTTTTTAATTTAAAAAAACTTTAAAAATATTTTTGAAATAAAGATTATCAAAATTTACTTTATATCATACTATGTAAACTATAGATTTTAAAAGTTGAACAACAAAGTACCCATAATTTATCCATTGTGAATGTGTTATGTTTATACTTTCTCTTGATATACTATATATATAACTATTATGTGTATTAAAACATGGCAATAGGTCATTCATAAACCCATTTTTATCAACATCACTTTTACATGTTTTCTCACAAATATCTTAAATGTTCTCTTATACATTACATTTTCAAAGTTACAATCTCTTCCATGAAAAGAATTGAAACAAAAAAAATTATGAAATTAATATAAAATTGATACTAATTCTATAAAAGAAAAATTAAGTGGAAGCATCATAATATCAAATGGATTATTGAGTCTTGAAAATTATCAAATCTAAAATATTTTTAATTAAAAAAACATAATTAAAATTTTTTAAATTTGTAAAAAGTAAATTATAGGAAAGTACAACAACTTTTTCCTTTTAAAACCATAAATTTAATAAATACTTATAAATTGTTAAATAAAAACATTTTAGAAAGATGACATCGTATAAATTTGTAATAGGGGAATTAAAGCCAAATACAACAAGTTTCTTTTTTAGACAATGTAGTGAACACAATGATAATTTATTTCTAAGCTTTATATTCTTAGTTGTGTTAATTGAGTTGAAGTTATATTATTAATCATGTTAATTGAGTTAAAATTTAATAATATATGTATGGTCATGATACAACAAATAGTTCATTTGAAATAGTTTTAAGTACTCTCAAGTAATTTGTATGCTTTATTATTTAATAATATAAATTATTGGAGGATTTAAGATAGTGAAATGGTGATGGGTCTACAAGATCAAACTCACATCTAAAGTCTATGTTGAAAAACATAACAGTAATTTGGTATTTAATAGGTTTCGTTAGAAAAGAAAGGATCAATTATAGTGAGAATTGTACCTTAATTGCATATATGAACTATGTTTGAATGATTCTTTCACTTTCTCTTGTACTTTATATTTGAAAGTACATCAGATGTATGTCAAAATTTATTTTCTACATGGTGATCTCATTGAGAATATTTATATGGGGAAACCCTCGATTTTGAAAGGGATGGCAGTCTTGTGTGCCAATTGAAGAAATCCTTGTCTTGTTTGAAATAGGCCTCGATGACTTGGCATGAAAAAATTGGCCACTTCTTCCTGAATCTTGGCTTCAAATGTTGTTAATCAAATCATGGTATCTATATATTGCAGGTAAATTGTGAAACATTAATAATTGCATTATCTCTCGATGAACTGTTCATTGATGGAAGTGAAGTTGATTTAGTTTTAGGTTTAAAGAAATAGTTAGTTTATACATTTTAGATGACTGAGCTTGGTCTATTGCATTTATTTTTTGTCATCCAAGTATTAAAAATAGATGATGGTGTTAGCACCGAGAGTCACACTCAGACTGCTATGAGTGCAAGCCCAATACCCATCAAAGTGTAGAAGATAGAGTTTATAATAAATAAAAAATGGATGAAGGACTCTGAAAATAATGTCAATCAGAGTTTACTTCATAGAATATGCATAAGAAAATAAGGCTTTGAATAACTTTGATCAGGTTTTTAGGAAATAAGATGAACATATGGAATACTTAATAAGAGAATGTAATATATCCATCATCTACATCAGGTAGTTTGGACAGACATATGAATAAAACCATATGAAACAAGAACTTCTCATAATCAAAGAGGAAAATTCTGATATACTTGCACAAGTATCACAATAGATAATCTATTGTAATAAAGATACAACTCAGTCTAATGAATATTTCAATGGATTGTAACCAAAATTAGACAGAAATAAGATGATAAGAAAAAGAATTGACTTCCATTATTCAAAGGATCTTAAGTCCAGTACATATAGTAAGAAGTACTCTTTTGCTACTTAGATAGTGTAAAATATATGAGTCTCTATCAATCCATTCCAACCCTTCTCTTGATTCCTCTCACCCATTAAATAACAAATAACATACAAAATATGCTTAAGAGGTCGAAACCCATCTCTTCCATTGGATTCTAGGCCTTGGAGATAGGTGGCAATAGTCAAAGAGACAAGGATCCAACAAATTGTTAATTCTTAGGAAGTTGTTGGAAGTCATTAATTTTATTTTTTCCAACTCACTGCATGAGGTATTAATGGAGGCAATTGTTAGGTGTGGGTGTCCCTTATCATCTAACTGAACTCTAAGAATTCATTCAAACCCTCCTTGATAGGTGGAAACCTCCAAACAAGGCGAATCTCCAACAACTATGCGAAACATAGAGTTGGCAGTGCTAGTTTGCAACGCACTGGTGTTTTAATTATACTTCTCAAACTCCAAACTGGGTCAGGCTGAAATTTGGTCAACAAGTCAATGTCATTATCATGCTCCTCCACACAAAATTTCAAAAAGACCCAAATCATCGTTTTGGAGTTATGATCAAATATTTATAAGCAGATGTTGTAGGAAATTCGCGATGTCGGTTCCAGTTCTTAGAACCAAAGGAAAAACAAGCATCCAAACCCATTTCTTGACCTTCAAATAAGACAAAAAATCTCATATACTACCTAATAGCCTTGAGTTTGATGCTGGTATATTTGAATTTTCACAAGGGTGTCTGCAAGTAGCCTAACCCCCGACCCCCCTCTTCAGCAGTTCGCAACACCTTTCTACCAGTTCATAGCACCAAACTCAAACATGAAATGCACACTTCGAGGAAACTATTAGGAAATATATGACATAATCCTTAGATATTTGGTTAAAGATGGTGCTAAAAACAATGAAATCTCCTTTGTCATGATCTTTTAATACAATGATGCCAAATGATGACAAATAAAAGTACTTAGAGTACGCTGCAAACTTCTCCTAGTGATTTGGCAGTGCATTAACCAAGCTTTGACTTGACACTTTAAATAGATAGATGGTGACAAGAAGAATCAATTATATGTGTTAACAGATGGTAACTTCACTTCTCAACCAAAATATGTGTCAAATCATTTACAAAAGTTTAGAATGAAGATTGTAAAACTTATTCTACACCTTATCAATCAGAACTAAAGCTAACTAGGGAGTGTGATTCTCAAAATGTAAACACTACACTCTATCAACAACTTGCTCATAGCCTTGTTTATTAACTCACACTCAACCTAATATTTCCTTTCTTGTTAGTGTATTTTATTGGTTTATACAAGATTTGTAAGAAAAAAAACTTAAAGCCACAAAGATAATTATTTGAATTATAAAAAGGGAACTTACTAGCATTTTATGAAGTATTGCAATAATGAAGTAAACAAGTTAATTGATTACACCCATTTGGATTGGGATATAGATGAAAAATTTCACCTAGATCCTTCATTGATTGCGAAAGGTGGAAGAGATACCTTCAACATTTACCCATTTTAGCAATGTGAAAACCTTCAAAGTAAAATTTAACCTTGGCATCCCTTTATTTGAAGTCTCTATAGACATAGATGATTTCAAGGAATGGTTAAATATGTTATAGGGTTATTACTCTATTAAAAAAAATTATGATAGAAAAAAGTATCACCTTCACACTCCTTAAGTATATTACCCATGTTAATGATTTGTGAGATATCTATTCGAGAGACATGTTAGAGATGAGCCTACAACATTTAGAATATAATCCACATTGGTAGATTTTGTTGATGCCCTCAAAGAGGAATTTTACCATGCTGGGAACTATGAAGACGAACACATGATATGAATATCTCTACACTAGGAAAGGGTCTATATAGTGTTGTAGGAAAAAATTATATTCCATACGTTGTGCTTAAAGTTGGGTATCATAAACTCTAAGAGGAGCTTGGTTCTAAAGAATTTTAATGACCTTCATAGGTACATCCAAACATAGATGGAGTTATTGGGTGCAACCCTTAAATATCAATAGTGATGATTCTGATTATGCTATCAGTGTAGTCCTCACTTGGTATGAGCATCTGGTGGCCTATCATTGTGAGACACTCTCTGACACAGTTCACAGGTACCCCACCTATGACAAAGAGATCTACTCCATTGTGTAGACCAATAAACAATGGAAGAATTACATTCCAGGGAAGGAGAAAATCATCCACATTGATCACAAGCCACTCCAATTCATGTAGATGTACAAAAAATTACACAATGACCACCATCAAAAGTGATCGACATACCTACCATAGTTCCATTTGAAGATTAAGTAAGGGTAGCATAAATTGCATTGTTGACAATCTCATCCAACCTTTGGTTGTGACAATGACCTTGACACTCAAATATTGTTGACACGAGACCTCTAGGTGGTGCCAATCATATGAAAACAATCCTAAGTTCATTATTATTTGTCGAACATTTGGCATGGGTAAACCGGTCTCGTATTTTCATCTTGAGGATTTAATTTTATGCCAACTAGATAATATCTATGTTTCTTTAAGTGATCATGAGAAATTGATTTGGGAGGCACATTATATATGGGTGGCAGGGAACTTCAATGTGGGTAAGATAGTTGTAGCTCTATAGAAATACTTCTACTTCGAAAATATATAACAATATGTCAATAGGTTTACCTGATCATGCATTAGTGATGTCATTCCCAAAGCTACCGTCATGAGCATGGGTTCTACACTCCTTTACCTACACTACACAAAATATGGAGTTAATATCCATGGACTACATGTTTGGCCTAACTTAAACCAAGGATGACAATGACTACATATTTGTAGTTTTTTATTGATTCTCCAAGATGGACATTTTAATTCCCTGCGTGAATTGTATCGTACCAAAGGTTACTTCTAATCTCTTMTTTGCGCATTTTTTGGTTCATTTGGGTCTCCCATAGACAATTATTTAAAATATAAATAGTACATTCCTAGGTAGTTTTTTGTTCGACCTATGGTTACTTATGGACACTAAGMAAACAAAATCRATTTCCTTCGACCCCAAAAATCATGGRAAAATAGAGGTAGTCGRTAGGATGATTGTGCATATCTTGAGAATGTATAACTCCAAAAATCCATGCACATGGGATGAKACTTTTCCTTATGTTCAATACACCTACAATAGTTCCCTTCATATCTCTATTGGCTATATCCCTTTTGAAATGTGCTTCGGGTTGTCACCATTGGCCCCAATTGACATAATTATGCCCAKTTCATATATATATGARGGATCCTCCCATATCCAAACTAAGGTTAATAGATAAATTCAATTTGTTGAATAKATCTATCATATTCAAGAATAATTTCATGATATTTTGTAAAAATATTATGCTCGGTACAAGTAGGTCCATGATTAGCACTGGGTTCCACACAAGTTTCAGGTGGGAGATAATGTATGGTTTCATTTTCATAAAAAGTTCTTCATTACTCCACATAGAAAGCTCCATGCACTCTAATATGGGCCTTACACCATCACTAAGGCTATAGTTTTGAATTAATTATTACCCCTTTCCTTGGCTTGCACCATGTATTTAATGTGTAGAGTTTCGTCAACCATTTATTCCACCTCTTTTGGACACTTGAGAAGTGACTAATAGCATGGCCCTTACATAACTCAATCATGACTGCATTGAGAAGAAAAAAAATTGATCAGATTATGAAAACCAATATGAAGGTCACTTTCCAACAAAACATTCAACTATATTAGGTTGTCAAATCAAGGAAAATGCTTCACCAAGACAAGTGGCTAACTAGGAGTTAGATTGAGATGAGGTTTACCCAGTTCACAGAGGCACTTGATGAAATTAGGACCATTACTTCGTATGGGGGGAGAATTGATCTAGGTGGATACTAGTGGCCACCCACCTATTCTACTAGTTTATAATGGTTCCACAACTTGGCAATTTTACTTTAGTTATTCAATTCTCAAACTTTCAATGCATCTTTAGGGTATTTCAATTTCATTTTTGGTAGTTGACATATGCCAAACTATCTTTTAAGGATTGGCATAGTAAATACATAGAACATGGTTTAGCGTCGATAATAGTCCAAGATATTCCCTAAATGGATTTTGTATGCAAACGCTGCACCCTCAAGAATTTGGCATATCAACTAGCCTCCTTAAGACATGAATTCCTTTTTCCACATCATTTCCTAAGGTCATGATTTTGCATATTTCGTTTTTAGTTTTTTGTTTTAGGGCATCAAAATTTATGTTAAAAAGAATTATTTTTCCTCTTTTAATGTCTTCTGGTGATGAGTGTAGCTGAAACACCTCTTTTCAAAGTTACGCTACAACCATTCTAGCAACTGGTTTGTATTTCTTTGAATTTTAAAGTTCTTCTCCATTTCATTCGTTAAAGTACARCTTACATTTTGAACAATAATACTTCGCTTGTCATTAAAATGTCTAAAAAWATATCAAATCTTATAAATGAAATTTGAATTTATCGAAATGGTGATTATCAATTTCATTCAACATACTTATTTAAAAAAAGTCGAGTGTTCTTTCAGCTAAAATACTTAACCCTCAAACTAAATTACCTTAAAAATTTGTAAATATATACTCTTAAATAAATTTGAATATAAATATAATCATGATTATTTGAGATTGGTGGATGGACAACCACTAATATGGACAAAACGAAAAACCACCTAATGTATTATAAATTAATCAAATAGATTTCTATTATTTTAAAAACCAACAGAGTGATACAAGCCTCACGCCTCGAATATTATTTTTTAATTTGAATAATTTGTCTATACTATTTTCATATTTTCTTAATTGAGTATGCATGCAAAAGATGTAAATAGAATTTAAATGTTTACTTTTAAACGATAATTCAACCAGTTGTATCTTAAATTAAAAAAACAGAGATCAATCAATTTCAATAACAGTCAGGCTATAAGGGCTCATACAAGTGAGATTTATTTTACACAATCTTAATATTCAATTTGATAAATTGCATACAATTATATAGTCTAGGATCGCCCTTAACAACCTCCTAAATTTTAGTCCCTAACAGTTTCCTAAATTTTTGGATCTGAAAACCCCTAAAACAATAGAAATATCTTCTAACAATTACCTAAGTATAGCATTATCCTCCAACACCCCTCTTAATTGAGAAATTAAAATAAGGAGGAACTTCCTTTATATTTATTTTTACATAAATATTTAATGCATTGAGTGTTACAAAAAATTATATTGGATTTAATCTTGAAACAAAAATTTTCGCTTAGTCAGAATTTAGTGATATAGAGAATTGGAGTTGATAACAATTTAGAGCTCTCATCTAATTATGAGTCAATTTAAAATAGGGAAAAATTAAGAAGGTCATTGTTCCCCATTCATGTGGTTATTATTGTGAACTTCCCTCTTTTTATTCATTTATTGACATAAAGTTGTACATATGGAGGACATACCTAAGACATGCACCTAGACATCACTAGAATTTTTGTTATTAAACCCCTAAGGTTATTACATTCACCCATTTCCAATATTATAAAGCTTTCATTCTTCTTTATCCTAATTTAAGGTTTGTAATGACCATAACGTTCCACATATGGAGGACATACTTAAGGCATGCACCTAAACATCACTCACTTGAATTTCTATTATTAAACCCCTTAGGGTTATTACATTCAGCCGTTTCCAATGTTATAAAGCTTTCATTCTTCTTTATCTTAATTTAGGGTTTGTAATGACCATTGTATTTCTTAGATAACGATATGTGTAATCATAGTATATATGTTCTTGGACACGTGTCTACTTGAATAATCTACGATGGTTTAGACTTTTACAATACATGATTTATTTTGGTTTGGGGATCTATATGTGATATGTATTTTTCTTTCCTAATGATGATTATTGACTTGAATTTATCATGTGTCAGGCTATGGGCATGAAAGTTTTGATATAGGTTAATATGAGAAAAAAACAAATACTAATACCATATTGGAGTTCACACCCATGACGGAATGTTCATACGATCTTATAAATATGCATTGAGGACAAAAATAAATATGCATTGAGGACAAAACAATATTTCCACCAAACCTATACAAGTAAACCTAGAATTATGTGTACTAATTCATGCTAGACAGTCATCCTTATAATGGATTCCTACAAGCTTTGTAAATGTTGAAAGTCAAATTAAGCCTTAAAGCAATGTTGAAATTTTCAATCCATGTTGTAATCACGTATGTGATAAGTTAATATACGATCCCATGAGGCATAGAACACTAATCCATGAGCCACTTGTGCTATGGACAACAAGGTCACTCAAGTGTTAGGAGAGAGAAAACTAAGGTATATGATAAAGAAAGGGTTTATTGGTCTATCCAAGCACTAGGAGGGGTAAAAATGGTCTATGGATGAAGAAATATTGATGGATGTTAGTTGATGTTTTACTTGTGGATTTTATTTAAATACTAATAATATTATTCTTTCATTTAAATATATAGTCTAAGGGTGAGTGAAAGATAATGATGGTGTCTCATGACGCATTAGTGGCAATGCAAACCTGGAAAACAAGAATCTATTAACTTGGAGGAATTATTCAAGGTACTCGTAAAATGAATTTGAATATGGTGTAATTATTCAAGGTACTTTTACAAAGAATTTGAATATCTTGTAAGAAGATGAAATGCAAAAATTGAATTAGCTTTTGAATATACAACTTCTATTCATAGAAATTGTGAATAACTATGTCAAATTTGATTTTTTCTAACAATGGTATCTTATTTTTCCAACACAATATAAGATATATTCTTTTTTTCATGTAGGTGTTGAGTACCTTAACCACGGAGTTTCATTCCCAAAACATGTATACTTGAAGATAACCCACTGTTCCCATGGTTTTTTTTTTTTTTTGAAATTTATAATATTAATTTTATATTTAAAAAAATTATAATGTCTTTTGTTCATGCAAGCTAAGAGGATCTTAACATGATCAAAACAATTTTTATTTATTTTTTGATTGTAGATATGGGTCTCCTCCAGTGTCACAAATAACTCATTCAAGAAAAGGTTAAGCCCAAAAAATGTTATAGAAGAAAAAAGAGAAGTATGTATTATAGGATTTTGATATATGCAAAGCTAAAAATAGATTAAAAATAGTAAACAATATATATATATATATATATATATATAT
>ML783328.1:164109-186104 GCA_009831015.1 Picea engelmannii | reverse complement strand
AGAAAGGGAGAGGAAGAGAGAGAAGGGGAGATAATGAGTGAGAGGGAGGCACAGATCGTTCAAAGAGAGAAGAAGATAGAGGGAGGGAGGGAAAAGGGTACAGAAGGGGAGAGAGAGAGAGAGAGAGAGAGAGAGAGAGAGAGAGAGAGAGAGTGTTCCTAAAGCGTGCATGCATTACTTTAATTTCAATTTTTTTTAGGAATGTGTATGTATTCCAGAACATGTGTTTCTCGAGAATGCGTACACATTTTTTAGAACACACACGTTCTTGGTGTTGTGCTCGTTTCGTCACTTGGGTGAGCAAAACAATGGCACTTGCATGCCTAGTTGGACCTGCTAGACAATATAAAGTTTAGTGAGTGGATTAAACAAGCCAAAAAAATGAAATAAACAAGTAAACAAACTAAAATAACTAAGGAAATAAAAACTAGAATGCATAAGAAACTTAGAACCATAAACAACCAATGCCCAAGATTATGCCACCAATGGATAAATATATTAGTTGGAAAAACACCGTATAGAAAAATGAGGATTTATGAGTCTCGTCTTCCTCCTTGGGAGGGCTCTTGAGTTCCCTAATGGAGAGCTCTTCTGACAATGGAAGAAAAATGACAAATGATGAAGAAAATCAATGCCTATTCCCTCAAGAGGTGAGTGGAATAGCATATTACAATGATTCTTGAATACTCCTAGGAGAAAAGAGGATTCTCAAGGGAGAATTGGGACAGCATAACAATACTTTGGAGATCTTGGTTTCTTAGTGCACCCATGGTTTTCATTTATAGCATTTTTTCAAGGAAAAAGTCAATTGGTTCTTAGTGTGAACAAGGGGCCCTTTAGGGCACCCTTTGGTCCTTGACCAACCTCTCATTCGGATTTCACTCAGATTTGAAAGTCGAATAAAGTTGGGAGCTAGTCCATAAGTGGTTGGGGGGGCGGCAAGAACCATAAATGTGTCGTTCACAGGAGCGTGTGGCTTTTCTAGTACACAGTCGTGCATATGGCGCATTGTGCACTCTATGGGATTTGTTCGCCCGCGCACTATGCATGTGCTTCCTTTAGTGAGTGTGCACATGTTAATGTTTGTCCAATTGTATGGTTTTTTCCTTTTGAAATGCATTTTGGTGTTGTAGGTGAACTAATTGATGTTGACATTGTTGTATTTATGTAACCATTTGCGTGCAATGTTGCGGATGAAATTTCAATGATAACAAATGGGAATGGACCTACGTGGTTTGCTAAGTGGAGGTTCTGGGTTTGTTGAACCTATCATGTCAATAATGTATGCACGTTCCTAGAAACACACACAAGTTCCTATGGGTGCATGTTTCTTCTCATCTTGTTGCCACTTTTTTGTCCAACAACTTTGTGCACACACCCCTAATTTTCATAGTTCATGTGTTTTCATATGTAAACGCGAGGTTGATCACATCCAATATAAACTACCTATTATTAATATAGATGTATAATTTAAAATATAAATGATATATGTTTAATAAATAAAATCAATTAAATAAAATATATTTAAACATACATAAGAAATAAAACAGTATATATATATATTTTAATTTCTTGTATTTAATTTCTCCTATAATATAATAAATATAAAGAATTCATTATCACAAATATATGGAATTAATTTGATCTAACATAAAATAAATGTCTAAAAGGAGTTAAATTTACATTAAGATGCATGCTAGAATAAAATACATGAAGCCACTTAGCATGTTGAAAATAATTGAAAATTAAATTTATAATGAAGGGAGAGTTAAATAATGAGATGGGGAAGAACATGGAAATAATTTACAATTAAATATATAATGAGAGAGAGTTAAAAGATGAGATGGGAAGACTTCTTTTTAGTTATTCTATTTCTTGGTTTTTTCTCTATGTGATAGGGTACTGCTATTGTGGTTTAAGATGACTGAGTGTGCTCACTTATTGTTCATTTTTCCATTTGGATATATAATGTTAAAGGGTTGAAGTGATTTGGTTAAGGGGAGAAGTAGGGCTAAGACACTAGAGTTAAAAATATTCTCATGTTAAATTAAGAATTTGGTATAGTTTTGATGAAGGTAGATTTAAGGGTCCTCAATCGTGTGGTTTAGTAATTTGGTTGGGTGGAGAGTCATTTGTCTTTCACTAGTCTTTAGTAGTAGTTTCTTTAGTAGTAGTTTCTCTCCATCAAAATAGGTGTAACTTTCTTTCATCAAAAACTACTAACTACTTGTTTAAATTTGATGGAAATTCATGGAAAAGTAACTTATCAACAACTAGCTCAATTAGATTTACCTAAAGAGTGAAATAATAAATTTAAACAAGGTTTCAATTTCTCAAATTTTATTGAGTTTTGTTTAGTTTACTTCTTTACTTGCATAGTATCTTAACATGGTTATAGAAAATTGATTGTTGAACATAGTTGTACGTATATTGCTAGTAAACCTTCATATCATGTTGATGTTAGAACAACAGTTAGTAAACTACACCAATTTATAACTAAAAGATAGCCCTTACACATGGTATTAGAGTTAGATTCTAATGGTTAGAATCTATGGACATTCCAAGCTAACTAAATTTATAGATTTGCTTTTGGCCACCTCCCATTAATAGGGTTCTAAGAGACACAATTTAAACTATAAACCATATGATAAAACCTAATGATATGAAGGTGAGGTGAAATTTACTAGTATACCGAAATAAACTAATTGAATGGATGTAAAAATAAAACAAAATTTTAATGATGAGTGTTGGGAAGTAAAACTATTCATACAGAGCAAAAGCCTTGCATAATCTAACCCAAATTAATTGAAAATGCAAAATATAAAACCCACTTGGAAATTTAGAAATTCCATAATTTAAATTTGCATTGCAAACACACTAGAAGAAAATTAAAGAAAAAGCATCTCATAAAATATATTTAGTAGCAATAAAATTTTCCAAATGTCATGAGCCTTCTAGCAACTTTAAAAATAAAATTTTCCAAATGTCATGAGCCTTCTAGCAACTTTAAAAACTGATACTACACTGAAGACAAGTTTAAAAACTGATCTTACGTCAAAAGATCTCCAAGTCGGACTCTCATGAACCTTTCAGAAATCTTACTCATCATATTGAAGTGATATGACAGGTTTCCTGACTAAAACTTTGTGCAATTATCCACAATTTTAAGCATTTTCAACAAACCTTTTAAAGATGGCTCTCAAGGCTGCTTAAGGAATTTATCTTTAACACTGTCCATTGCCTATTCAATTCTTTCAGATAAGAATTTCTATAGCCTTTCGAAAGATGGTTGTATGCATGTAATTATTTCGAACTTTTCTGTATATGTAATTGACTATTAATCACCCAATGAAGTATCATAAGAATCACGAGCATCAAATTTCGAAGGAAAACTATTAAAATTGATCCTATATAAATCTAAATTTGTATCTCAAGATAAATTATAAAAAATTGATACTATATAAATTTAAATTTGTATCTCAAGATAAATTATAGGAAAGTGCAACGCATTTCTTTTCTAAACATGTACAATATATCAATCCAAAAAATGTTTTAGAATTTTTTACTAATAGATATAAGAAAAAAAAAACTAACAAAAACTAATGAATGAAATGTAAAATTAATTATAAAAGAAATAAACATGTACAATATATCAATCCAAAAAATGTTTTAAATTTTTTTACTAATAGATATATAAAAAAAGAAACTAACAGAAATTAATAAAAGAAATGTAAAATTAACTATAAAAGAAATAAAAATAAAAAACTAACAGAAACTAATGAATAAAATGTAAAATTAATTATAAAAGAAATAAAAATAGACAACAATGAAGAGTGGTGAGCCTCTAGTTATTCCTAGTATTGCTACTTGACTTGATCCCAGTATTGCTATTTGTCTTGATCCACTAGTTCTTCTTCTTACTATCAAGTTCTACCTACCAATATTAGTTCTAGTCATAGCTACATAAAGTAGTAGTTATTCCCTTTATACGTATCCTAAAAGAAATATTTAGAAATCTTATATTTTACAGGAATAAAAAGTTTTAACGAGTATTAAAAAACAAATATATTAATTAAATATTAAAATAATATATCTTTAATCTAAGATAAACAGTTTTATAGTATAAAATTTTAATATAATATATTTTTATCTTATATGATAAATAATTTTATAATATAAACTTTTAATATAATGGATTTTTATCTTATAAATTTATCTATAATATAAATATAATGTAACTTCACAATTTAATAGATAAAACTTTAATGTAATATATTTTTCTCTAATATAATGTATTTTTGTCTTATAGATAAATTTATAATCATTATATTATAAAATGTAATTTCAAAATTTCAATCTAATATTATTTTCTTACATCCAAATTCAATGCTTAGTATAGTGCAACTTCATAACTATAAAACTTTAATAAATTGCATTGTTGTCTTATATACAAACTTATAATATGGATGTAAATTCTTTCAATGAAATGCAATGTTGTTTTATATACAAATCTATGATGTGGGTGTAGTTTCATAACTTCATTAAAACTGAGATGTAATATATTTTTTTCTAAAATTTTATTTTTTAAATTAATTTAAAGAAATTTTACAAATATATTTGAAATGAATATTATTAAAATTTACTTTATACCACACTAGATAATGTATAGATTTTAAAAGTTGAACAACAAAGTTCTCATAATTTATCCATTATAGATGTGTTATGTTTATACTTTCCCTTGATATACTATATATGTAACTATTATGTACATCAAAACATGACAATACCTCATTCATAAATGTATTTTTCTCTATATCATTTTTACAACATGTTTTCTCTTTACACAAATGTCTTAAATATTATCTGTTACATAAAATTTTCAAATCTACAATCCTTTTAATTAAAAAAGTGAAACAATTTTTTTTTTTAATTAATATAAAATTAACAAAATTCTATAAAAGAGAAATTAAGTGAAAACATCATACTACATCTCTCCTTCATATATATATAACACATATCAAATGGATTATTGAATCTTGAAAATTATCAAATATAAAATATTTTTAATAAAAAATATATAATTAAAAAAAAAATCTTAAATTTATATAAAAATAAATTATAAGGAAATACAATAATGTAATATTTTTAATAAAAAAGATTTAATTAAAAAAAAAAATCTTAAATTTATATAAAAATAAATTATAAGGAAATACAATAATGTTTTTCTTTTACTTATTCGGAACTTAATAAATACTTATAAATTATTAAATAAAAATATTTTCTAAATTTATAATAGGGAAATTAAAGCCAAATACAACAAGCTTCTCTTTTACATATGTAAAATATATCAAATCTAAAATATAAAGTAAGTAATACTTATATGGTGTAAGAAAATATAGTTAACAAAGTAAATGTAGATAATTTATTTCTGAGTTTTATATGTATATTGTTAGTTGGGTCAATTGAGTTAAAGTTATATTGACATTTATATGTATACTGTTAGTTGGGTTAATTGACTTAAAAAATTTTGATGGGTCTATAAGATGAAATTCATATCTAAAGGTCATGTTGAAAGACACAAAAATCATTTGGTATTGAAAGGGTTTTCATTGAAAAAAGACATCAACTATAGTGGAAAATTTACCTTAATTTCATAGATGAAATATGTTTGAATGATTCTTTCCCTTTCTCCATACTTTAGAATTGGAAGTACATTTGACGTATGTTAAAAGGGATTTTCTACATGGTGATCTCATTTAGGATATTTCTATGGGGAAACCCTTGATTTTGAGAGGGATGACAATCTTGTGTGCCAATTGAAGAAATCCTTGTGTTGTTTGAAATAGGCCTTCATGGCATGGTATGAGAAGATTGACCACTCTTTCTTGAATCTTATTTTCAAATGTTGTTAATCAAATCATGGTATCAATGTATTTCAGGAAAATTGTGAAACATTAATAATTGCATTATATGTGGATGAACTACTCATTGATGGAAGCGAAGTTAATTTAGTTTTAGGTTTAAAGAAATAGTTAGTTGATACATTTGAGATATCTTGGTCTACTGCATTTCTTTTTGGTCAGCCAAGTATTAAAAATGGATGATGGTAACTTCATTTCTCAACCAAAATATGTGTCGAATCATTTAGAAAAGTTTATAATGGAAGATTGTAAACCCTATGCTACACCTTATCAATTAGAACTAAATCTAACTAGAGAGTGTGTTTCTCGAACTATTGACACTACACTATATCAATTTAGTAGTCGTGTTTATTGACTCGCAGTCAACCTAATATTTCCTTTCTTGTTAGTGTATTTTCTTGGCTTATACAAGATTTGTAAGAAAAAAAAACTTAAATCCACAAAAATAATTATTTATTGTACCAAGGGGACTTACTAGCATTGTATAAAGTATTTCAATAATGAAGTAAATGGGTTAATTGGTTACACCCATTTGGATTGGGATAGAGATTGAAAGTTTCACCTAGATACTTCATTTATTGCAAAAGGTGGAAGAGATACCTTCAACATTTATCCATTTTAGCAATGTGAAACCCTTCAAAGTACATTTTAACCTTTACATCCATTTATTTGAAGTCTATATAGACATAGACGATTTCAAGAAATGCTTAAATATGTTATAGGGTTATTACTCTATTAAAAAAATTCTGATATAAAAAGGATCACCTTCGCTTTCCTTAAGTACCTTACCCATGCTAATGATTTGCGGGATAGTTACTAGAGAGACATCTTAGAGATGAACCTACAACATTTAGAACATAATGCACATGCGTAGATATTTTTCATGCCCTCAAAGAAGAATTTTACCCTATTCAGAACTATGATGAACAACACATTATATGGAAATATCTACACTAGGAACAAGTCTATATGGTGTCATAGCACACCAATATACTCCATACCTCATGATTAAATTTGGGTATCATAGTCTCCAAGAGGCACTTGGTTCTAAAGTATTGAATTGACCTACATAGGTACATCCAAACATATATAGATTTATTGGGTGAAAACCTTCAATATTGATATAGATGCTTCATATTATTCTATCGGTGCAATCCTCACTTAGCATGGGAATCTAGTGGCCTATCATAGTGAGACACTCTTTGACACAATTCACAGGTACCCCACCTATGACAATGACATGTACTCCATTATGTAGACCAATAACTAATGGAAGCATTACATTTTGGGGAAGGATAAAATCATCCAAATTGATCACAAGCCACTCCAATTCATGTATATGCACAAAAAATTATAGAATTTCCACCATCAAAAGTGATCGACATACCTACAATAGTGCCATCTAAACATCAAGTAAGGGTAGCATAAATTTCATTGTGGACTATCTAATCCAACCTTTTATTGCGATGATGACCATGATGCTCAACTCTTGTGGACACAAGACCTGCAGGTGGTGTGAATTGTATGAAAACAATCCTAAGGTAATTGTTATATATCAAACATTGGGCATAGGTTAGTCTATCTCAAGTTTTCATCTCGAGGATTTAATTTTATGCCATCTGGAGCATATCTATGTTTCTTTAAGTGATTATGAGAAGATGGTTTGGGAGGCACATTACAATTGGGTGGTTTGGAACTTCAATGTGGAGAAGGTAGTGGTATCTCTATAGAAGTACTTCTATTTAGAAAATATATAACAATATGTCAATAGGTTTATTTTATCATGCATTACCGATGTAATTACCAAAGCTACCCTCGTGAGCATGGCTTATACACTCCTTTACCTACACTACACAAACTATGGAGTTAATCTCCATGGACTACATGTTTGGCCTAGCCTCAACCATGCATGGAAATGACTACATATTTGTATTTTTTTATTGATTGTCCAAGATGGCCATTTTGATTTCGTACATGAAGTGTATCATACCAAAGGTTATTGCTAATCTCTTCTTTGTGCATTTTTTGGTTTATTTTGGTCTCCCATAGACAATTATTTAAAATACAAATACTACATTCCTAAGTACGTTTTTTTTCCAACCTATGGTCACTTATGGACACTAAGCTAACCAAATCAATTTCCTTCCACCCAGAAAATCATGGAAAAATAGAGGTAGTCGATAGGATGATTATGCATATATTGAGAATGTATAACTCCAAACGTCCATGCACATGGGATGGGACTCCTCCTTATGTTTAATGTTCCTACAATAGATCCCTTCATAGATATATTGGATATATCCCTATTGAAATGTGTTTTGGTTTGTCGCCATTGGCCCCAATTGACCTAGCTATGCCCATTGTATCTATATAAGAAGGATCCTTCCATACTCAGACTAAGGTTAACCGAGAAATTAAATTTGTTGAATGAATTTATCACATCCAACAATAAATTCATGATATTTTGTATAAATATAATACTAGGTACAAGTAGGGCCATGATTAGCACTGGGTTCCAAACAAGTTCCAGGTGAGAGACAAGGCATGGTTGCATTTTCATAAAGATTTCTTCATAAGACCCCATAGAAAGCTCCATGATCTATGATATAGGCATTACACCATCACCAAGGCTATAGTTTTGAATTAATTATTACCCCTTTGCTTGGCTTGCACCATGTATCTAATGTAGAGTTTCTTTAACCATTTGTTACACCTCTTTTCAACATGTGAGAAGTGACTAATAACTCGTGCCCTACATAAATAAATGTTGATTGCATTGAGTACGAACAAGTTGAACAAATTATGGAAACCAAGATGAAGGGAACATGCCAATAAAACGTTCAAATATATTAGGTTGTCAAAGCAAGGCAACTCCTTCACAAAGACAAGTGGCTCACTATGAGTCAAATTGAGATGAGGTTTCCCCATATCATGGAGGAGCTTGCTGAAATTGGGACCATTAATTCCTATAGGGGGAGAATGGATCTAGGTGGATACTATTGGCCAACCACCTATTCTGCTACTATATAATGGTTCCACATCTTGGCAATTTTACTATAGTTATTGAAGTCTCAAACTTTGAATGCATCTTTAGGGTATTTCAATTTCATTTTTTGTAGTTGACATAGGCCAAAATATCTTTGATGGATTGGCATAATAAATACATAGAACATGGTTTAGCGTCGATAATGGTCCAAGAAATTACCTAAATGGATTTTGTATTCAAAAGTTGCACCCTCAAGAAGTTGACATGTCAACTAGCCTCCTTAGGACATGAATTTGTTTTTCCACATCATTTCCTAGGGTTAGGGTTTTGCATATTTTTATTTTTTTTTCATTTTAGGGAATCGTAATTTATGTTAAAAATACATTTTTTTCCTCTTTTAATGTCTTCTTCTTATGAGTGTAGCTGAAACATATCATTTCAAAGTTAAGCTACCACCATTTTAGGAGCTGGTTTGTATTGCATTGAATTTTAAAGTTCTTCGCCATTTCATTCATTAATATAATTTGGGATTTCTATTGTTGTTCTATCAACAATATCTCTATCTGTATCCATTTATATGTTTTCCTTCATTTCAATCTCTTCAAAATCTAGATCAATTAATGATGTCAAAGAGTTTGTGGTTGAGATGGTATGATAGTGTGACTAATCTATTCGTGATTCCACAAGATTTAGCAATAATTAAATTTACTTTCTTTACCATGTGACTACCACCAATACATTATCAAGAGAATATTTCTGCGAGAAACTAATCTCATTATGATAATGATGAAAAAATGTTTTGTGCACCAACATTAAGTATGAAAGCAATATATTGCAACAAGCATATAAAATAAACAACAAACATGAATACACTAAAAGAATGATCTAGATTTTATGAGTAGAACGAAATGAATACATATCTATATTATTAACAAATAGATTCAATGAAAATTAACAAAGATACAATAAAACTTGGATTCTATTAATAAAGAAATATGTTGAAACTGTAAAATGAAGAGTGAAACAAGCTTGCTAGAATGGTGGCATCTTATCTTTGAGAAGAGATATGATATTTTCACTCATTCAAAATAAGGTGAGTAAAATGAGGCTCTGAAATCATTTTTACAATAAACATGAATTCCAAAACCCTAAAAATCCAAAAACCCAACCCTAGGAGATGAAGCACGAAGAGTCATGTGACCCCCATTGGGGTAAGTTGGTACATCAACTTCTCGTGGTCATAATGTTTGCATATGATCTATGTTTTAGGCTCACAATAGCCCTTTGCAAAGGTCTATCTGAGGAATACACATTATGCTGTAAAAATCTAACGCTGAATTCAATTTTACTCCGACGAGTCCTGAAAATGCTTTTTAGGGCCTCAAAACAGCCCCGGAAGTTCAGGACACGAAAACTAGGAAAAAAATGCCAAACTTGATAACTGCTAACATGATCCAGTTGGAATAGGTGTGTTGCCATCTATATCCACCTGGATCAATAATCCGCCCTTAATAAGAAATGGTCTCCATTTCATTGAGTTCCCCCATCAGATCAGGAAATTTCTACTGAATTTGGCCCCAGGTGAGCCACTTGCCTTGGTGTAGGAGCCGCCCTGCTTTGAAAACGTGATAAAGTTGGATCCTTTGTTGGTGAGTTCCATTGACCTATGTTTCCATGATATGATTAGTGGATTATTGTTCCATGCAGTTAAGTTTTATCTCTATTGGTGTCAATTTTTCTGCTATCTCTGAGGTGTCCAATAGTCATGGAAAATATGGTCGAAGGAGATCCAAATTGAACACTAGGTGTGATTCAAGGAAGGGGGCAATGTTGAGCTCAAGATAATTTTCACCCACATCCTTGGTGATGATGTAAGGTCCATAGTGGAGTGGATGAAGCTTCCGATGGGGCCCTGTAAGGAATTATTTCTGCAAGTGCAACCAAACTTTGTCTCCCACCTGAAACTTGTGTGGCACCCGCTGTTGATCATGGCGCTTCTTGTACTTGGCATTGGACTTCTGTAAAATGTACTGAACCTATTGAAGGATGTGTTGGATCCACTCAATGAACTCGGTGGCTTTGTCAGCTTCAGTTTGATTATGGGATGAGTCTGTGTGGGTGGACACAAGGGGTAGTGCAACATCCATGGGACCCAATGGTTGAAATCCCAACCCCACCTGAAAGGGGTTGTGGTCGGTTTAGCTATGTAATATGACTATGTTGTAGTTGTGTTGAACATAGGGAAGACACTCATCCCATGTGTGGGGGTGCTTTCAATTTTACATGTGTAGGATATGCACAATCATCGAGTTGACGACCTAGGTTTGGCCATTCATCTCGGGATGGAAGGCAGTGGATTTGGTGAGCTCGGTGTCCAATAGTGACTAGAGGATGGAAGGGAATGTGATGAGGAACCAACTATCTTGATCTGAGATAATGGTTTGTGGTATCTCAAAATGTACCCACTCGTTCAAAGAAGACCTTGGTAGTGGCCTCCGTTGTGATGCTCTTCTTGTAGGAGGCCATAATCGCTATCCTAGAAAAAAAATCAACAACCACAAAAGCACAATCATTTCCCCAATTGATGGCCATAAGGCCTGACATGTAGTCCATTGAGATGGATTCTCAGGGCCTGTTGTCACATACCCATATAATATTTTTTTCAACAATATTTTTTTTCGAATAAGTAAAATATATTACATATTAATAAGACTTCACTTACAAGAAATACTTTTTGCAAAATTACCATTTAGTCGTAATAGTTTCCATGTGAAAAATCATTAAACTTATTTTTCCTGTGTGGTAGTTCTTATAAGCGAAAAATCATCCACAACATTACAAACAATGGTTGAAGAAAGACATCAGTTCCAACAACAATTAGTACACCTATAGCATCAAAATCCATCAAAAAGTCATAAAAATATATACTTTGTTCATAAATAAAAGTGTGCAAATTCACCAAAGGAAGCACGAGCACTGTGCACAAAATGCATGGGCTAACACAACCCTAAGTTTGCACTATGCACGGAATGCGTAGGATGCGTGAATGTCTACAAGAAAACCTGCACACTTCTCATGAACGATGCATTTATGAATCTTGTCGACCTCTCAACCACTTCCATTCTGACTTCCAACATGATTTGACACTCAGATCTGAGCAAAATCTAGCTTGGAGGCTGGTCAAGGGCTAGGAAGTACCCTAAAAGGCCCCTTGTTCACATTATGAACAAGTTATATCTTTCCATGAATGGATACTATAAATATGTGCCATGGGTGTGCTAGAAAAATAAGCATTTCAAGGTATTGTTATGCTGCAAGAATTCTTCTTGTACAATCCTCTTTTCTCTTTGAATCATTCAAGGACTATAGCAAGGGACATTCCACTCACCTCTTGAGAGGATTGGCATTGCATTTCTTCACCATTGTTACTTTCCATTGTATGAAGAGAAGAGATCTCTATTAGGGAACTCAAGAGCCCTCCTAAGGAGGAAGAGGGGATTCATAAGTCCCTACCTTTCTCTACGGTGCTAGCCTATCAATACATTGATCCACTGGTAGCTATATGATTGTCATTTTCATTTTTCATGGTTCTAGTACTTGCAAGATTTTCTAAGATTTGTTTCCCTTTAGTTTTTATTTTTATTTCCTTGTTTCATGTGTATTTGGTTATCTAATCAACTCACAACTCTCTGTCTTATTTAGATGACTTAACTAGCCAATAAAGTGTTGTGTTTTTTCTCACCCATGAGAATCAAATTCCTCCCTATTTAAGTCTTGAGAGAATTTCTTTCTAATTGTTTGGCTATGAAAGTACCAAAATCAGCCTAGCTTAGTCTTCCAAATCTAGAATTTAGAGCTAAGGCAAGAAAATTTCATCTCAAAATGTATTTCCTGACGTGTGACAGGAAGTGTATGGCTTTCGAAGCACACAAACACGCATTATGTTCCCTCTGCACGTTGTGCACGTAAGAGCCATCATAAACCCACACATTATGCACATTGTGTTTCCTTGGCACGACTGGAAGAATTACAGCCCGTGCACAAGTTCATTTTTTTGAAAATTGTAAGGGTTTTCTGAGTGGTTTGAGGGCCCCTTGCCATCAAATTTTAATTTCCTACACTTTTTAAAGCAATCACACTTCACTTAGAGTCCTTTCTTACAAGAAAGGTTAGTTAACATAAGCACATAGGGGTAAAAATAATCCCAATTCTTTTCTTTGCTTTGTTTCCACATGGATGGCTCATTTGGAATTTAAAAATTCAAGTTAAGATCATTTCTCTTTAAAACACAATCAAATAATTTGGGACTAGAAATCAATTTTAACCCCCAAGTATTCTCTTCCCCCGCTCCCAAGTGTGATCTTGGGAATTAGAAAAGGTGATTAAAAGGAAATTTCATCTCCCTTAAATCATTAGGAGAGGACAAAACCCCCTTTGGGCACCTCTTAGCATTGAAAATTATCTTAAAGATTTGTAAGGGCCCATACATTCCCACATGTTTACAATCTTAGGATAGTTTCAAAAATCTTTCTTAGTCTAGAAAACACTCTAGGAAATTTTAAAATATCAAGTAGCGGGCCCATACATGCCCACTTGTCTACAATCCTAGGATAGTTTAAAAAGATTTTCTAGTATAAACAATATTCCAGGGAGTTTAAAGGAACAAGTAAGGTCCCATATGTCCACATTGATAGTTCTCTAGGGATTTAAATATTCCACAAGGTTGTACCAAAGAAATTAGTAATCTAGGTAAGAATATTTGTAAGGACCATAGGAAGTCCACATGCTACAATATTACACTTAACTTATTAAAAATATTTTGCACAATTTTCACTTTCTTGAACACAAAGCTACTCATCACATACATAATTTCTATTAGAATAGTGGAGGTCGAAGTAAGCTTTTTTTTTTAAGTACCCAAAAAATACTTGAAAAAGAACTCTGAAAGATTCAACTACTTCTTTAGAAATTGTCCACACCAATTAAATTCAAATGAGGTTGGTCCATGGCCCCAATATCTCATCCCACTCCATCTAAATTTTTTCTAGAAACACACTAAATTTTCCTCCATGGGAGTTGCCTAAAAGAATGTTTTTAGTCTAGGTAGGATCTCGGGGGTAGGCATCCAAATAACCCCTCGTTATCAGGTTCTCACATTTTGAAACAATAGAAGTTGAGAATAAGGATCCTTCAAATCCTCCAAGTCAAGTTTTCTTATACCATAAGGCAGGGAGATACCCATGAAGGGTTGAAGGCTGAGGTCCAGTTGTTCTATGCATCCCTTATTGAGTCACCCAACTCTTGTGAGGGTATACATCTCGTGACCCATTTTTTAGGTCGAAAATCTAAATGTTGCACCTTGAACGAGGTACTTAGTGTCCAAACATAGGATATCTACCCAGGTGGCAGTTGTGGGTTGCAATCACACCTTGGTCATATTTTGTGTGTCTATTGGGAAATATCTCTAGCTCTTTTGGGATATGCACCCTCTACCACTCATTATAACTAAATACTTCAACCTTCATTAGTTCCTCTTTCGATGGATTCAGACCCCACTATCAAGTGATATTGCAACGCCCAATGATAAATTGAGAGGAAGGATGATAGGTATTTTAGGACACGAGCATTTTTTTCCCCATGCGGACAAAATCAACCTATCCACATACTTGTTTATTTTACAGTTTAACTATGTATGATGTTCATTTGATTACATGCAATTGTGAATTATACTCTTTTCTGAAGGTAAAAATATAAAAAGCACTTGTTCATTTATTTCTCTCTTGTCGCCATTTGCACACACTCACTTTGCTAGTCGGAACCATTGGGGAACCACATAATCCCCATTGTTTTAGACGCTTGCATAATCTCCCTCCTATTCTAGGAGGACTCCCTAGTCTTGCCAACTCACTGGCTCTACCATATCACACCCCAGTGAGTGCTACTGTTTTGGGATCAACTTTACTTGGTTCCACTTTTCTTGGGTCAAATACCCCAGGAAATGCATCTATTAGTTCTCCTTCACAAGGAGGCGGGGATCAAACTTCTTCTCAAGGAAAAAATACAAACCCACCAAATCCCTATCAAGGGACAACTACACTACCTATAAACACAATGGCTGGAACTAATCCTATGCCAAATCCCTCTTTTTCATACTTGGCATCCCTCAACATTCCTGATTTAACCAAACTCATGAATGACCCCACTTTACATAATGCCACTTGGCCCAATATGCCTGCCAAATTTCCTTCAGACATTCTGAAGTTTGAAGGAAAACCAGGGGAAGGCCTTGCCAACCATGTTATGACCTTCCACTTATGGTTCTATTCAAACAACATCATGGATGACTCCATCCAATTGAGGTTATTTCAACGAACCCTCACTGATTCATCATCCAAATGGTATGTGGATGAAAAATCAGGGTCCCATGTGACCTTTGAATCATTGGCCAAGGCCTTTTTGTCCTTTTTCCAATTACCAGTTCGTTATGACACTGGCTTAGAACATCTTTTCGAGTTCAAACGAACCATTTTTATCCATATCGCCAAACACATCCATGAATGGCGTCGACGATGTAGTTTGTGTAAAGAAGAAACCACCAAATAAAAACATCTCAATCGGTTTCTTAAATCACTCGTCCTAGTGATTGCCAAGGATGTAGCATCCACTTTTCCTCAATCAGAAGAGTAAGAAATAAAAAAGGCCCAACAATTCAACCTCATTACGATGAAAGGCATACACCTATTGACAATGGGCACATTTAATAGGTTTTTAGTGCTTAATCAGTTTTGTATGGACAAGATTAGATACTGATGGAATATTCTTATTCATCCCAATAAATCAATGGTTGTGATTTCAACCACTAACTTCCTCACTATTATAAAGGCATTTGTTTACATGTTTATTTTTTTACTTTTACTTTATCATATTTAAAATCTACTATGGTGGCTAGCTGATTTCCACGTCTGAGTGTTTAGTGTTTCATTTTCTGGGTCAGTCGAAACCTTTCGGCGTTCACCAGCCACACATTTGCGGTTGTACTAGTATATTCCCAATCATGTTACCATTTGGCCAGGAAAAAACTGGGGTTTCCCATGTTGCGTATGGGTTGATTGGTTCTATGACACACCTCAACCCTTACGACCACCCATCACCTACTTATGGTGCAAATAAGTATCCTCAACCATATGGATGGATGTCTTATTACCCTCCTCCCACTCACCAACAATCATATCCTATTATTCCCCCTCTGTCATTGGGAGGACCCCCGTCAGTACCTATGGTGCATCAAGTCTCTCAATAAAGTACGAGTCCACCCCCAACCCCCGTATATAACCCCAATAGTAGTCGAAGTACTTCAACTTGCTATACACCATATGGATCGTCTCCAAAAAACAATCCATATTTTCCATTTCCTGGTCCTCCCCGGTCGGTTGCTCCTCCACTAGGACAACCACTTGTCAACGTTAACTTTGTTCATCCATCTCCCATTCAAAAGGTTCATGCTTTTTAATAGTTGAATATGTAAAATATGGCCCATCAGCCGAATAGTACCAAGAAGAAAGGAAAAAAATCAAACAATAATAACTCAAGACCAAGAGGAAATAACCCCCAACAAAATCGTCCCGCTAGGGAAAACTAGAATCAAGGCAACCAGAACCCCCAAGGGGGAAACAATAATAATCAACCATGACCAGGGAAGAAAAACAATCTTAGAACTAACTTCCCTTGCAATCTATGTGGTGAGTATAGACATTATACTCATTGTTGCCCCCAAATTGTCGATTACAAATCGATGAAAGAATCCATGAACACACAACACCCTTCAACACCACCTACCCCTTAGCCGACTCCACAACATTATTTGAATCCACCACCTCCAATCATTTTGAAAAATTCCATTCCACACCAAGGTGTGATGAATACCCAACAAGAGATAAACTACACCCCACCGCAAATGGGGCAATATCAAAACCCAGGTCCCAGTCAACCCGAAAATCTAGTCGATCGCAGTATCCTCCATACCAACAAAGAAAAGATTCTTCTACAAACACACAACCATCCATACGGTCCATGGCATGCCTCCTAACTCTACACTATCCACCATAGAAAAAATCCAACTACAGCAGGACAACCATTGATGATCCCATGCCCTAACAATGAACCAACCCTTTGTATACCCTGCATACCTTTACGACAGAATGTACATAAACCTCATGCTAGGGAAACCCATAATTAAAATCTAGTTGATGACTTAGCATAGACTCTTGTAGCCATGTCTTTGTTGGAGGTCCTCCAAACCATCACAGCCCAAATTCTTTTTTTCCTCTTGGGGGAAGTCAACCTAGTTTATACTCAATTAATCACCTTTGATTTAGATATTGGAGAACCATGCCTCCCCACTTTGATAGCCTTTTAGATACCAGTTAATATTTAGAACATCACAGTTCATCCGTGCATCATTGATGAAGGTGCACTGATGCATACCTATTGGCCCTTGGGCTGAGATCCTCTCACAGGATCTTTCTTTAACCCCTTTGAACCGAATTGGCTCTTTCGGATTCCCTGCTGGAATCTCCTTTCAATTTGATCCACAGGTCCTTTGGGAAGCTCCCCTGTTTGAACAGAACTAGGCGTGAGCTCCTTTCTCCACAAGCGACCACAGTGCTATGACAAAGGCCCAAGTCCAAGGGCGCTTGTTGCAACTCACAACTCGCGAGTTCATGATTTGAAACTCCAACTCTTCCTCCTCCAATTCTGCGATACCCGAAATGTCGATACGGGTATGACTCTTACTCTGTCAGCACCTTCCACGCGTGACCAGTGGCTAGGGTAAGCGCTATCCCTTCTCACCTCTTGCACCTTTGCGAGTTCGAATGTCCAACCTTGGTACCTTCCTTTCACGAAACCCCGAGAAGCGAAGTTGACTTTTCTCCTCACGTTCTCGCTACTCACGACTTCGTGAGTTGAAGGGTTGAACTCTCGTTCCCTTATCTCCCGAACCCCTAAGACGCGAGACGTCAACGGGGTGTTGACTCCTTCCAATGGGTGACATGTGTCTTCCTGTCTATCGTGTGGGCCCTACCTTGAGGTTTTGCCACGCGTCCTCACTCGTGCCTCATCTCTCGGCACATTACAGTTTTTGATGTTGAAAACAACTCCTTTCAACCTCCGAACCCTCGAATGCGCGAAATGTGATGGGGTTCCTGATCCAACGGTCCTCCCGTGACCTGGATCCGATGGCTATCCTCGCTCCTCGCAATTTCACGACTTCACGACTTGGAGTACCCAACTCTTGGTCTCTCACCCTGCGAACCTCCGAGTTCGCGAGATCCCTAGATCTCTGCCACCTGTCTTCCTTCGATGGATGGTCTCGATCTTCTCGCGACTTCACCACTCGTGAAGTCGAAGAAATTCCCCCTTTGACCTCCGATGTCTGAATCCCCAATAGAGAGGATCTCGTGACATGTATCCTTCCAATCGGACGGCTCAAATTCCTTCGCTATTTCGGGACTTCACCTTTAGCGATTTCGCGAATCTCTCTACAAGGATTTCGGTTCTCCAACTCACGAAACCTATAAGTGGTCAACAAAGGTTTGACCTCCGTGTTGCAGAATATGCCACCTGTCCACTCTCAGATGGATGGTCCTGATCCTCTTCGCAGCTTTGCCTTTCGCAACCTCGCGAATCTTGAGGCAAGGATTTCAGTTCTCCGACTCACAAAACCCCGAAATGAGATTTCGTGAGTGATCCAAGGGCCCCTGTTGGTTCAAATCCTATGGCCCGATTTCTCCTGAGCTTCAACTTATAAAAACACTCGCCATAACCTTCTCGCTCCTCTGCAAGATGTAACGGCTCTCGAAACCTCGTGAATTCTCCACGGGGAATTTCGACCATCAAATTCCTCCTTGACGATTTCTACGAAATGAACAAAGTGTTCCCTTACAGAACTTGTCCTTCAGCAAAACAATGTCACTGTGCCTCCTCCTGATACTTCAAGGCACTAGCCCTCTTGAGCTTTCTTCAATGACTTCGAGGACTCTATCCCTTCTAAGATTTCTCCACAACTTGAGTCTTCAAGAAGACTCCTGCACGCACTCCTTGTGGAAACTCTTCAATACTTCCAAGTATTGAATTATTCGACTCTGTGCACTCTTTTTGCAGCAGCAATCCTTCAATTCTTCCCTTAGGTTACCAACTTTGAGAATATACTCGGTCTGTGCACACCTTGCACGGCTCCTATTCTTAACTTGCACTTCTGTGAGAATGAGAATAACGTTATCTCTTCTGAGCTTTCAGAGATGAAACTCTGGACTCTTGTCAACGCACGCCTTGTGGACAGCTTCACTGCACTCCTTGCAGGAAAACTCTTGCTCAGACAGAGAAACAATTGAAACTCATTGTTTACTCTCCCTTTCTTCAGATTTCAGACATTTAACATGAAATCATACATTCACGCATCAAAGAAAATGCATAACAGAGAGTAAACAAGCATTTATCAATCAACATGTACAAACACAGAAAACAATTGAACACCATGAGTCTGAACTAAAGATCTTTGTATTAATACAAAACTTTTGTACATGGGGTTTTACTCTACACATCTCTCTGCTTCTGCTCTCCTATGCTCTCTTGATTGATTATGCTGCTAATGTTACAATGATACAAGTGAGGGTGCCTATATCCGTTTTCCCTCCAGCTCCTAAAACTGTCTAATCTAAGAATTCAAAACTACCTACTTACATTTACTAGCATACATGCCTCTTAGTCCTTCAAACGAGAGCAGGATGCTCAAGGTCTGATTACAATCAAGAAGTATGCCCTTTCTTAACTATTACATTTAAGTTTGGTGCATCCAACTTCAAAACATTTCAAACATTTTATCATGTGCCAAAATGCATTGACCCTTGCTCCACGCTCACTTGATGTTGGCGATGCTCCTGCATCATACTCCCTTGCTTGAAAATTTTCATGGGCTCCTATCCATGAGCTCTCGCACGGTCTGTCCATGCTTCTGAATCTCTGCTTCATTCTCCCAGCCGGCATCTTCAACTAGATGTCCCTTCCACTGACCAAGTATTCAAAGTATTCCCTTCTTCTAGTCCTCTTACTAACTCTTTTGTCCAGTATGCTTTCCATCTGTGGCTTCTTTGCAACTGGCATCTGTTTAATCCACTGAACCTCTGGTTGTTCATTACCTGTTCTTGCTTCCTCAACTTTGTATGGGTACAAATCTGAGACATTGAATATCGGAGAAATTCCGATCCCATCGGGTAATTCAATCTCATAAACATTTGCCCCAAATTTCTTCAAGACCTTACATGGTCTGATCTTCTTCATCTTCAGTTTGTTATATGTCCCCTTTGGGAACCTTTCCTTTCTCAGATGTGCCAGAATCAAATCACCAACCTCAAATTGAAGTTGTCTCCTGTGTTGATCTGCTCTGCGCTTATACTCTTGGCTCGAGTTCTTCAATCGCTCCTTCACTTGGCTATGAAGTTCCTTCATTGCTTCAGCAAAATATTCTACACTAGCACTTCTTATCTCATCCTGTTCTGAATCCCTCAGTTCATATACTCCTCTTGGTTGTGTCCCATAAACAATTTGGAATGGACTCTGCCCTGTTCTTATGTTGATTGAATCATTATAAGCAAATTCCACCTGTGGCAGAATATTGTCCCATTGACTGTGGTGTTCTGTCACCAAGCTTCTCAGCAAGTCTCCCAAACTTCTGTTCACAACTTCTATTTGTCCATCCGTCTGAGGAGGCTCCAACCCCCTAGTTTCTCAGGCTACAACCTGAGGGAAGCTCCAACTCCCCAAATCTTTGGCTACAACCAGAAGGAGGCTACAACCCCCAATGTTCTTCGGCTACAACTGGAAGGTGGCTACAACCACCTATCCTTTCCCCGTCCTGCCACCCTGAAGTAGAAGTAGAATGATGGAACCACTATCACACTATCACTGTGAGACATACCATTGTAAACCTATACCAATAAATTTGAACCATGCATCAACCATTGATCCGGATTATTTTCGGCACGAAATGAGAGCGGAGATATAATAAAGAAGTGCACAGAGATATTGCAAGAGAGACAACAATATCATAGAGATATATCAGAAATAACAAGAGTCACAGATATACAGTAATACATGATTTCTATTAATGAAATAAATGTACAGAGACTGTAAAATACAGAGTGAAAGACTTGCTAGAATGGTGGTAGCTTATCTCTGAGAAGAGATGTGACGGATACTCGCATCCGTGAGAAGAAGATTACAATGAGGGTCTGAAGTCCCTTTTACAATAAACGAGAATGCCAAAATTCCTATACATCCAAAAACCCTAGGAGATGAAGCACCAAAAGTCATGTGGGCCCCGTTTGGGTAAGTGAGTACATCAACTTCCCGAGGTCATAACTTTTGCATACAATCTCTGTTTTAGGCGTGTGATAGCTCGTTGGAAAGGTATTGTTGAGGAGATTCATTTTAGGGGCCCAGTCATGCCTTTGGATATCATTGAGAACCTAGATATTGAAAAACCTTCATTTGGACCCTCAAAATGGCCCCGGAAGTTAAAACCTACTAAAAATAGTAAATTGCCAAAATTGCTAGAAAGCCATTTTGAGCCATTTGAAAAAGGTGGGTGGCCACCAATATACACTTGGATCAATCCTCCCTCCTTAGGAAGAAATGGTCTCCATTGCGTTGAGTTCCCGAGGGAGAGAGAAAAGTATTTGTTGAATCTGCATCTTGGTGAGTTGCTTGTCTTGATGGAGACGTCGCGATGCTTAGTTTGTTGAAGGTCATCACGAACCTATGGATGGAAGGTTTGGACCTTTTTAACCAGTCTAGCTATTTTAGATGAATGTGTGCAGGAGGAATCTTTGTGCTTTGATGCAACCTTGTCGACCTGCTTTTGGTGGATAGAAGGTGCTTGGGCTGAGGCTGTAGTGGTTGCAGTATCCTTTTGTTCCCTTTTTGAACAGATTGTGGAGAAGATGAATTTTGTAGTATGAGATACTACCTTGTGGCACTATTTAGGTGGGGCAGTAGTTGGAACTACCTCTGGTATCCTGTAGAGATGACCC
>ML783328.1:124256-152229 GCA_009831015.1 Picea engelmannii | reverse complement strand
AAACTTGGGTCCATTACCCAAACCTAGGGTCTCCAACTTCTCATGGCCATAACTCTCTAACCGTGAGGAATTATGTGACGTTCCACATACCACCGGAAATGAAATGACAAGAACTATCCATCTAGGATATTTTCCCTAAAAAATTCACTTTTCTTCATCTCATTATTCCAAAATTAAGCATGGGTTCTCTTACTCCACAAAGAGTCTTCCCATGAGGGCTTTCACCATAAGGGGACGACTTTGGAGTTCATCCATATTTACTTCTTATCAACCATGACAAAACAATAATGAGTCATATTTACATCAAACACTAATGGGTTCATTACCCAAACCTTTGTGCTACAGGTCTTTCTTCAAGGGTTGACATCAATGACAACCAACCTTAATCAACACTTGGCACTCACGGTGCTCCTAGAGCCACCCCTCCAGTTCCCCTGTCAGCCAAATGAACCCCACCAGTTGAGGGAACTCCAACTCTAGGAGGCAGTCAACCTGTCATAGCTTCCCCCATCACCTCTTCCCTACAGATCAATGCCCACCACTATGTTGGTACTCCTACACACTAGTACAAGACCTCGTCATCTTGGATATGGACCCATACACCCTCTGGAACCCACTATAGGACCCTCTTGAACTATCGACACAGATCCTCCAAAACGGTTGTCACATCCCCCTGTGGATCTCTCGATGGTCCTGCACTGGAATCATCTCATCGACGCCCCTATCGAGCCCTCACCTTCACTGGTGCCTGTCGAGATGGATCCCAAATGACCTCAACCTCCCTACCCCAGGGTCCAACATCTGTAAAACAACCCAAATTTAGTGTCAACATCCCTACACATTTATAATCAATGCTATCTACCAAAATGAAAAAAAACAAGTACCACACATACCTCTCTGGTCCCAGGCCTCCCTAGGAGGCAGCATCATGTTTGGGTCTTGTCTTTAATCCATACCAGGGTAGGGAAACTGTAACATCACCTTCGCCATTTATTACCACACTCGAGAAACTATAGTCGTAAAGTACTGGCCACCCTCCTCCCCACCATGAAAAGACAAAAAATGCACCCACCGCACCAACTGAGGCTTTTTCCATGACACTGGCACCAATAGAATTTGAGGGCGTAGTAGGGGCATCCTCTCCAAAAACCAAGCCACCAAAACTGACCCAAAAGTAAAGTCATTGGAATCGAAACGCTGACACTGGTTCAACTGGGACACCATCTGGGTCTGCATCAGCACACCCCACATAAACAGGTCACCATCCAAAACCTCCTCGACCACTCTCAAATTCCCACCTGTGATCTATTGAGTGGATAAGGATCCATAAATCCTCACCACCATGCCCGCTATGCACTATGTCAGTAGGTCATCTAGGGCCTCAATCCGCACTACTGAACCCAACATAGGGTTCGTCCCAGAACAATGTCTCACCACGATAGTCTCTACCCTATCCTCCCATGGTAGATGGGGATCAATGGCCAATTACCTCCCCCAGAATGGGATTCCTGTCAGAAAATATATCTCATTTGTTGGAGAGAACGTCAACAACTCACCCCATACCACAAAGTACTAAAGGTCAATGCTCCACATCCGAATCAGAAACTGCAGTAGGAACTCCTGTGACCATATCAACGGACAGTCAAAGAACTTCAACAAACCCAAGGCTGCCAAGTGTCTACATACTATTGGCTACTCCCTCACAACCTCTCTTAATCGATCCTAGTCTCTCTCTCACTAGTGGACTCACATTGTTCCCAACTCTGTTGATCATCTGCATTCACCCAGAAACACTTGATCAGCCACCTCATACATCAAACATAATAATATTAAAATAATTCATACATCCATAAGCCTATAGATAGTGCGCGACTTTATCCCATACAGTCACGCATCTGTGTGCGACTGTTCGTCATACAGGTGCGCACCCATGCACATTTATCACACTCATAATCTCACATGAGTGTGCAACTATCCATGATATAGGTGCACATCCCATGCACACCTATATTTCCACCCCATGCGCCCATATGCATAGTTGTAATCCCCACAATTGCACATTATGCGCGGGTTTCCCCATAATAGTTGTGCATTCATGAATTATTGACTAATTGGGCTAAACCCACACATAATGTGATGGAAATCAACTCGTACCCACGCACCCATGCAAAAGTATTCACCTATTTCCCACACACTATTGGGCATCTACCCTTAAAAAACCTTGTACGTCCCTCCGTACAACACCTAGATAACATCTATCAAATTCACAAAATGCGGGATGGTAAGGTCACTAACTTGTCTCTCACAACTCCTGGATCAGTAGCCCCAAGCTCCCACAATAGTCAAATCACCTCATAGCTCTCTCTCCTGAACAACAATAGTGTTGGTGCAAATGCGGTGGCATTGTGGGCCCACCATCCATATATAGGCCCTTTTTCCCACCTTCCACATTTCGGTACAGGAGATCAGAGCCTTCATTTTATAAACCATTCTCAGCCATGAGATCCTGATCCAACCATCTACACATTCATATCCCTCGTGTTATCATCTTCACTTCTCCCCAGAGGAGAATTTTTTCACGCCATGTTCAGGTACGCATGCTTACTTTCAGTTTTATCAAATAGTTGTTTTATGTTTATCATCAGATATTGTTCACGTCGTGTATTTGTATTTTTGTGTAGGTACTTGTTAAGAAAGATTACATCCCCTTCAGGTATATGTTCGACACTAGCATATAATTAATACCTCTGTAACAATTTCATATCCTAGTCACACCTTCTAAAATTTTCCTTTAGGGTCCCTACATCCATCTCTATAGTACCTTTACCTCTGCCACATTTTGGTATTGTCAACCGATAGCATTCTCCCCCTCATGTGTTTTCCCATTCATAGTTCCCCTTGGAAACTTGACACTCATGTTGTTTTCACACCCTAGGATTGGGAGTCCTGATAGTTTTTTTCACTTCTGAGAATGAACCCCATACTTCTTCTTATCATATTTCTAACCTTCCCAATGGACTCTCGGGTCATATCATCCTACACTTGGTTCTGTTGACTGCACTCTCGCAGTTCCGTTAGCCCTCCATCTCATCCACCATCAGTTTTCCCATCTACATATTGTTCTCCATCCATTTACCCAATACAAAAACCCACCCATGGGGCCCCCACCCTCCACCGGTTCTCTTTCACAAATTTGTTCCCTAAACAGGCCAAGCCATCTTTCACTGGGGCACTCGTTTCTGTATCTGTATACTCAAACTAATTTTTTCTTTATTTCATTTGGTAATTGTATAAATCCCTTGTTTCTCGCATATACATAGATTTTTTAGTCATCATCCTCGATGACCTTCTTTTACCTAGAAAAGCAACCCATGTCACCCTTGGTTGGGGCATCCAACCTTTTATCATATAGACATATTTGAAAAACCCCAAGTATCCCCAATCCAAGTAACCATGATCTCTAAGTTTTCCCACTTTTTCAGCCTCCAGAATAGTTTAACCCCATGTGTAGTTGTCCCCCTGAGACTAGATCCATTTTTACAGTTGCTTCCAATTCACATTCAAATCCCCAACCAAGGGCAGTCTAGAGTCCCATAATGTCTTGACTTCGTCCATGTTACCCATCAGTACCTCATATCACCTATTACTTTGTTTATTTTAAGACGCCCTTTTGCTTCTTGACATTGTGTCTCCCTTCCTGTTGACATCAACACAATTTCCAGAAGGGAGACAATATCTTGACTCTCATTAACTTTTCAATGAGGCGTCTCAGACGAAACAAAGAGATTCATCATATCTTTCTGATTTTGTTGACCCCCATAACATTCGACTTCAATAAACTCTCACGTTAAGGTGGGTCTTACTATGCGACCATTGCAGTTTTCCATACCAGCCGAAGACCTATGAATTTGATAGGCCATCAATGACTATGAGTCATCCACACTTATTACCATCATCCATTACTTGATTGAGAGCTATTTCACCATTCATAACCATCATCTATCATTATCAAACACCCCCGAGGGCACTGAATCTATCTACATCATTATAGACCTTTAGTTATAGTCCCACATTTTAGTTTTGTGACACGAGCATGGGGCATGCCTACATCGTTTGTGTACAGATTCTATTTTCTTCCTAGATAAAGTTTTGGTTCCCAGAGTTTTCCCCCTCCCCTCAACGGATTTCTCTTGTAGTTCCCCTCTCCACTCTTCCTCACAATGGCACTATCAACAAAAGAAACATTGATGTATTTTGGCTATAGGTATGCTCCTAACCTCACACATCAGGGGGCATCTATTATCACTGAAAAATTGTTCGCAACATTACAAACAACAGTTGAAGAAAGACATCATTTCCAACAACAATTAGTACACCTACAACATCAAAATCCATCAAAAAGGAAAAAAACTATATACTATGTGTAGAATGTGTGGGCTAACACAACCCTAAGTGTGCACTGTGCACATAATGCACGAATATCTACGAGCAATCCCATGCACTTATCATAAATGACACATTTATGAATCTTGTCAGCCTCTCAACCACTTCAACTCCAACTTCCAACACAATTTGACACTAAGATCTTAGCAAAATCTAGCTTGGATGTTGTTCAAGGGCTAGGAAGGGCCCTAAAAGGACCCTTGTTCACATTATGAACCAATTATATCTTTCCATAAATGGATACTATATATATGTGCCATGGGTGTGCTAGAAAATAAATAATTTCAAGGTATTGTTATGTTGCAAGAATTCTTCTTGGAGAATGCTCTTTTCTCTTTGAATCATTCAAGCATTATAGCAAGGGACATTCCACTCACCTCTTGAGAGGATTGACATTGTATTTGTTCACCATTGTTACTTTCCATTTTATGAAGAGAATATCTCTCTATTATGGAACTCAAAATCCCTCTAAAGGAGGAAGAGGGGATTCATAAGTCCCTGCCTTTCTCTACGGTGCTACCCTATAAATACATTGATCCATTGGTAGCTATATGATTATCATTTTCATTTTTTGTGGTTCTAGTTCTTGCAAGTTTTTCTAACATTTGTTTCCCTTTAGTTTTTATTTTTATTTCCTTGTTTCATGTGTATTTGGTTATTTAATAAAATCACAACTCTTTGTCTTGTTTGGATAACTTAACTAGGCAAGTAAGTGTTGTGTTTTTGCTCACCCATGTGAATAAACCAACACAACAATAGTTTATGGCATAACTTCTAGTTTACATTGCATATCATCTCATAAGGTTATAATTGACATATTACACTTCCATGGTAGAATTTAGATGTTGAAAACCCTTGTCTATTGTTCCAAAAGGTTATTTCTATTAAACCTTGTCACGACCCTGCTTTCATACAAGAAAGTTGGTGAATTAACCACTTAGCTTCTAGGTATGGTATAGTAGTTGCAGGTTAATGATGACTTGTCCCAACCAATCAAGTGTGGATATAGGTGAAATTTTCAAATTGACAATTGGATGATAATTACATAGTAATTATGCTTTATGCTTGATTTTTATTACATAAGTGGTTGGTAGTTGTTAATGTTACATAGAAGTACCATGTGTTATTAATTAACACATGTCTTTCACCTTCTATGGAAATCCTCCCATGCACCAGGTGTGACCATCTTGGAATGAGAGTTGTGGAGTATTTCCCCGACCACCCCACAAAGTTTTCAACATTCATTTCATTGTTTTGGAAATCTTGCAGCAGAAGATGAGGGTTCCTTATGGTTTGAGTTTATAAGGGATCTAGGGTTCCATCTCTTGTATTTGATCTTTCTCTATTGTGTTCTTGGGTTTTTATGCCACATACCTATACTAACTCTGCATATATTTTATCTCCATTCATTGATCTGCCTTCACTCAGTCATTTGGGAGCTTGGTCATAATTCTTGGTTAGTGTTTCTATCCTTACCTTGATTAACGATATTGTAATTTCGGTTACAGTTACTATTGTTTATTGAAGGTGTTTATTTTCTATCTCTGGTTGAAGGTTTTATTGGTCCTATGCACATTTCCTTTATTCTATGTAATATTGAGATTACTGTTGCTTTCATGACCTTATCTCGACTTCTGGTTTGGAAACCTTACAAATCATTCTAGGGAATGGTTGTGAATGTTATGGTTACCTTTTGCTTATTTTATAACTTTTTACTAATATGATATATCTTTGGATACTTCGACTAATGATGGGAACTTTTTGTGTATGAGGGTACCCATCAAGAAGAAATGTTGGCTCTGGTTGGTCAAAACTTTCTTTTACAGGTGTTTCGTTGTAGGGTTTGAGTTACTCTTGGTAAAAACTCAAACAATATGAAGTGTAATTTGTTCTTTACTCTGCATTTTGTTTGCAAACATCCTCCAGACGTATGGCTGCGTATGAGGGTTCATTTACATTTGTTGCAATTTAAACTAAGACTGGGCTATTTCACTATGTATGTCTAAAGGGATTTCACTCCTATTAATTTATAGAGTGAGGTCGACAAAGATGTAGCTCCATTAACTATTTATTAATGGAATTTTTCCTCTCTTTTTTTTCCATGCACGTATAGTTTTCTTAGTTTCCTTCTCATTTAAAAATGGTTACATAAACTATCATTCTATTTCTATTGTAAAACTTATTGTTATGTACTTAGTTGTTAATATTCGATACCCTTAACCTTATGTATACATTCTAGATTCTATTCATGGAAATAACATTTTTGTTTTAGTGTCTTCCCTATTGGTTGTACTTCAAATTACTTAGTATTCCTCTCTACTACAATTTTGTTTATACTTTATGCATTCGTTATGGATATAATCATTTCCTTTGATATTTATCATGACAACCCTACAATGGAATGATACAAGAGAAATCCTCTAATCCTTAGTTAGATTGAAAAAAATAGTAACTTATCCATAAACCTAAAATTACACTATAATTAAATATGAATCGAATATCCAAAATTACATGTAAACACTAAATTAATCAGATTAGATAATTCATAGATTAATAAAGGAACAATAATTTAATTCAGAATAGAATGGAATAAAAAACCGTAACTGATATTTCTTTAGGGGAAAACAGACGCTAAGTGGGTCGTTCCTCCAAGCCTTAGATCATAGATGCCATATATTCCCACTCTATCACCCCCAAGCTAAATCATGATCCTATGAACTAACCAAGTTACTTGCTGCAGTGTGTAGGGTTTAATCATTACGTGAAGATTTTTATGTCATGTAAATATTTCTCATATTTCACATATGGTTTAGAATGGTGTCCCATTCTCTTTGTTCTCTTTTCTTTATAATATTTTCCTAGGTCTTTGAAACTTGTATGAGCCTCCTTCTCATTGACCACTTGTCAATTTGATTTTTACACATATTCCTAAAAACCTAAGATCTTATCTCGCTTTTGTTGAGTTAACTCAACAAATCTTCACCACTTGTCCCCCTTTTGCTGTCACTTGTTAGTTCTCTTTGGATAAACTAATTTGATCCTCTGACAGTCCCACTTCACATCTTCTTCCGATTTTTTTATTGATAAAATAATAAATAAAAAATTAAGTTTTGAGTTAGATCATTAGGATCAATAATTTGGTGATAACAAAAGAATAAAAATAATACTAAGTTTTGAATTCAAACTTTTTGGGTATCACATCCACCCCTCCCTTATAACTTAACACCCTCCTCGGTCTTATTTAATCTTGGTTTGGATCATTCTAGAAAAGAAATGGATATGAATTCCACATATGATCATTCATTTCCTATGTATCCTCTTGGGGACTAAGGTACCTCCATTGCACCTTTACCTCTCTGATGGCTCGATTTTGGAGTGCAATCTCCCTCCTGTCTAGAATATGATTCAGTTCGACCGGGAACTTGCCCTCTAGTTCCACCTATATCATATTCAAATCCACAATATGAGTAGGATCATGTATATATATTTTTAATAATTCAACATGGAATACATCATGTACTTTTACCATGGCTGGAAGTGCAGGATGATAGGCTACAGGTCCTATTCATGCAAGCAATTTAACGGGACCATAGTATCTAGGAGCTAATTTAGTATACTTGCCCAGTCTTAAAGAACTTATTTTAGGCCTTACTCTTATATACACATGGTCTCCAATATTGAACTCTCTTGGAGTTCTTTTGGAATATCCATAACTCTTCTCCCTGTCATGAGCTTCTTTCAAATTTAGTTGTACTTGTTTCAATGTTAGTTCCATTTCCTTTAACATTTCAGGTCCTATCATTAATATATTGACATGATTACTTTAGGAAATATGGGTGTTACATTTTCTTCCATAAATAATTTCAAAAGGACTAAGTTTAGTTGAAACTTGGTAATGATTATTATATGGTCCCATGTGTTTGGTCTATCCATAACATACATTCTGAGCATGTCTTCTACTATTTGATTATTTCTTTTAGTTTCCCCATCCATCTAAGGATGGTAAGCAGTGATGAAGTTTAATTGTGTATCTAAGCCTTTAAACAGGGCTTTCAAAAAGTTTCATGTGAACTTTGTATCTCTATCTGAGATTACGGTTTTAGGAATTCCATGTAGTTGGTAGATTTTCTTCATAAATATATATGTTATGTTAATAGGTTTATAAGTTGATTTAGATGGTATGAAGTGTGTTTCTTTACTCAATTTATCAACAACAACCATTATATAATCATTCGGTTTATTACTTTTAAGTAAACCTGTTATAAAGTCCATACTTATAATTTCTCATTTCCATTCAGGAACATGTAGAGGTTGTAATAATTTGTATGGATGTCGATGTTCAACTTTAACTTGTTGACATTTTATGCACTTAGCTAAATATTTAGTAGTTTCTCCTTTCATGTTAGGCCAATAAAACTCCTTTCTTAACATAGTAACTATTTTCTGATAGTCATGATGTCTAGAGTATGGATTTTTAAGTAATTCATTCAATATTGTTAGGATATTTAGACACTTAGGAGTTAGTAAGATCTACTTGGTATATTGTGTCGTTAGGTAAAAGTGTGTTTTATAGTGTGTTTCTTTAGTATGCATTAGTATGCATTTGTAGTTAGGAAATCTGATGGTCATGATATGTTCCCGACATAGAGTGATCTGATGATTCATACTCTCCTCGATCTTAATGACCATTGAATGATGGATTAACACCCGATTGGTCCATGATATCTATTTAAAGAGAATGGAGGTTCATTTTCCAATGATTTATTGTGAGAAACTCTCTTGTAAAATCTCTCTGTAATCTTTTTCTTTGCATTAATAAATTGCTCCAAGTGGTTGTGTTGGTTGGGGCCGTAGATGTTTCCACGTAGGGGTTTTACCACGTGAAAACATCAGTGTGTTGATCTTTGATCTAATTATGTGAGTGGTTACTAAAGGTATTCACCCTCTGTTGGAATACATGTGTTGTCGAACATGGTATCAAAGCCTACTTGAAGACCCGCTCCTATTGTGGATCGAGATTGTGAAGCTGAGTTGCCTCATCTCTATTTTCTAGCATTTTCATACATTTATGGGCTGAAAGGACTATTCCATTGCGTCTGAAGCACTCGTTTCATTCAGGAACACTTTTCATTTCACTCGAAAACATTTCCATTTTCCTAAGATACGGCCATTACAGTCAGATCCGAAGGTATAAAGCCTGAATACGCATTTTTTAAATTTTTGCAAAGTTTTGTTTTGATTTTATTTCGGTTTGTATTTTTTATTTCTGGGTTGCTACTCTTTTAGATATGCATATGCTCTTTTCCCCATGCCCTATGCGATCTCGGAAGATCAACAACAAATAGGAAATGATGCATCTTCCGAGTAAGCTAATCGAGATCTAACCCTTGTTGTCATCGAGAAGCGAAATTTTTTTCTTGTGTGAAAAGATTCTTTTTTGAGAATGCTCTCTAAGGTTGTATTCCAAAACAACAAAAACACCCCATGAAAGCCATTGGAAAGAAGCTAAAAGGATACTTCACTATGTTCGTGGTATAGTTCAGTTCGGGATACATTACAGTTCAGGGGGAACTCCCTTATTGGTTGGTTTCACTGATTCAGATTGGGCCGACGACCCTGATGATTGGAAGTCTATTCTAGATTATGTTTTCAGCCTTGGTTCAGGACATGTCACTTGGGCTTGTAAGAAACAACAGGCTATTGCACTTTCTTCAGCAGAAGCAGAGTACTGAGCAGCGGTAAATGCAAGTCAGGAAGCCCTGTGGCTTCGATATATCCTTTCAGAGTTTGGATTCCAGCACCCACATTTGACCAGCCTTTGGTGTGACAATCAGAGTGCCATCAAGCTCGCCAAAGACCCAGTTCAACATCAGTGTAGAAAACACATCGAGCTACACATGCACTTCATCATAAAGTTCATTCATGATCAAGTTATTGAAGTGCTCTTTTTCCCTACAGAAGATCAAGTTGCAGAAATTTTCACAAAGTCTGTTACAGAAGCGAAGTTTTCCAAACTTCGATCTATGTTAGGAGTTCAGGAAGTTTTCATTAATGGGGGATAGGCTCTAATGCCTCCTTCCTTCTTCTATTATGTCACTATTGTAAATCCTTCAATCCTATCCCAAGTTTTTCTTAAGGGGGGATGTTAGGATATTTAGACACTTAGGAGTTAGTAAGATCTACTTGGTCTATTGTGTCATTAGGTAAAAGTGTGTTTTATAGTGTGTATCTTTAGTATGCATTTGTAGTTAGGAAATCCGACGGTCACAATATGTTCCCGACATAGAGTGATATGATGGTTCATACTCTCCTCAATCTTAATGGCCATTGATCCATGGCTTAACACCCGATTGGTCCATGATATCTATTTAAAGAGCATGGAGGTTCATTTGCCGATAATCGATTGTGAGAAACTCTCTTGTAAAATCTCTCTGTAATCTTTTTCTTTGCATTAATAAGCTTCTCCAAGTGGTCGCGTTGGCTGGGTCTGTGGATGTTTCCTCATAAGGGTTTTACCACGTGAAAACATTGGTGTGTTGATCTTTGATCTGGCTATGTGAGTGGTTACTAAAGGTGTTCTCCCTCTGTTGGAATACCTGTGTTATCGAACAATTAGTAATTTAATCTCTTCTACTTTAGGGATATACAATCTATTTTTATACATTAAGAATCCATTTTTTAAAAGTTCGAAGTCTGATTTTTCAATTTCAACTTGATTTTGTGCTAATTTCGGTTTAATAATCTGATATTTTATATCATTTTTAGCCGTAATCTTGACTTTTTCCTCTAAATCAGTTTCATAATTACTTCTCATAATTGTATAAATCAGATTTGCATGCCTACTCAAGGCATCTCCTATCTTATTTTATTTTCCCTTGATATGTCTTATGTAAAAATCGTACTCTCTTAAGAAGGATAACAAGCTTGTCTGTCAAGCGTTGAGGTTTTTTTTTATCAAATAGGTACTTTCAAGAAATATTTTCCAACATCAATAGGAATTTGTTTCCTATCAAACAGTGTCACCACATCCTCAGTGCACGTATTATCACTGATAATTCTAATTCATGTGTTACATGATTTCTTTTGTGTTCCTTAAGCTTCCTAGATTCATAATAAATTACATTATTATCCTGCATTAATACTCCTCACATCCCTTGAATGCATGCATTAGTGCATACAATGATGTCCTTATATGGATCTGTTATTTTTAGTATAGGTGTTCTTGTTAGGACTTGTTTTAGTTTTTCAAAGATTTCTTGGCATTTTTCAGACCATATAAATTTTGTTCCTTTCTTTTGTAGGGATGTTATAGGATGAGAAATATTTCAAAACCCTTCAATAAAATTTTGGTAATGTCCTCTTATACCCATAAATGATCTTATGATTGAAACATCTTTTGGAATTGGCCAATCCATAATGGATTTTATTTTCTCTGGGTCAACAACTATTCCTTCTTTGGAAACTACATGTCCTAAATATTGAATTTTATCCTTATAAAAGTCACATTTACTAATTTTAGCATATATCTTTTGTTCTCTCCATATTTGTATAATTATTTTAAAGTGTTCTTCGTGCTCCTGTTCATTCCTTGAGTAGATTAGTATATCATCGATGAAGACAATTACAAATTTATCTAAGTATTTAATTGAATACTATTCATTAGACACATGAATGAGGTTGGGACATTTGTTAAAACCCAAAGGGTATCACTAAAAACTCGTAATTCCCATATCTCATCCTAAAATTTGTTTTGTATATATCTTCATCTTTAATTATTACTTGATGATATTTTGCTTGTAAATCGATTTTTTAAAAGACCATTTCTCCATGTACTTGATCGAATAGATCATCTATGCGGGGTAAATGATATCTGTTTTTAATTGTCATTTTATTAAGTTTTTGATAATCTATACATAGTCGTAAGGCTCCATCTTTCTTCTTGACAAATAGTATCAGTGCTCCCCAAAGAGATACACTTGGTCAAATATACTGTTTGTCTATAAATCTTGAATTTGATATTATAGTTCATTAAGTTCTAAGATATTCATCTGATATGGAGACTTTGAAACTAACACCGCTCTAGGTAGCAAGTCTATAGAAAAATCTATCTCTCTTAAGAGGTAATCCAGGAATCTCTTGGAATATGTCTTGAAATTCTTGCAACACAGGGAAATTTTCTATATCTTTCTTACTTTCTTCTTTTTCATTACCTAATACATGAACATCAAATAATTTACATCCCTTATGAACACATATTTTAATTTGCAAGGCTGCGATATTCCTAATAGTAATGGTTCTTGGTATTCCTTTAATGTTAATAATGTTACCATTGTTATCTATGTAAGTAAATGTTTTGTCATAACAATTTTGAATTACCTTATATCTTTCTAACCGGTCCATGTCAATTAATATATCATATGATCCTATTTGCAAAAAAATCAAATATGCTTGAGTTTTAAATCCATTCATACTAATTTCACAACCTTTAACAAGATTTATAACTTTCCTTTTTGCTCCTGTAGTAAGTTGTACTAGCCATTCTTTTTCAAATTTTTCCTTTCGTAGTTTACAATTTTCTACTATCTTAGGTGAAACATAACCTAGACTAGCACCTAGATCAATCAAAATCGAAATTGGTTGGTTATTCAACATACCTTCTACTTCCACCATAGAAGCTTGATGACCTTCTTCCATGTTCTCCAAGGTCGCACTAATATTTGGGCTACTCCTTGTTATTTCATCAACTGTAGTATCTTCTCGAACTATATGTCTATTGTTGTTTTTTTTCTCCTTGTGAGGACAATCCTTAAAATAATGTAGTTCGCCACACTCCCAACACTTTACTGGTTCTTTTGGGGTTGTTTCTTTGTTATAAAAGTGGTTGGTTTTTCATTTTTATTATCAGACGAGTTATAAGGCTTATTATTTTTGTAGTCATTTCCCTGAAACCCTTTTGCAATGTTATTATTGAAAACTTTCCTTCTTTTCTTCGTGGATCGAACCTTTCAACATTCTTTCCCTTCCAGTTTATAGCATTTTCATTTATGGTTTTATATTGTTCAAAACATAATTTAGTCTTATGCATAGCTTCTTCTAAAGTCTTTGGATTGTCAAATTCAATCCTATCTTTATATGAGGCAGATAAACAACTCAAGAAGCATTGCATTTTTTGTTTTTCATCCAAAATATATGGTACATAGTGGAATAAGCTTAGAAATTTACTGCAAAAGTATTTCATGGTCAAATTTACTAATTTTAGTTCACAAAATTCTTTAGCCTTACCGTCATAATATTGTTTCTTAAAATATGTTTTAAAAGTTTTCCAAGTGATTTTACATTCCTTAATATTCTTTACCCTTTTGATATATTTTCACCAAATATTTTCCTTCTTAGTCGGATTATAGATATCCATTCTTTCTTTAACTTCACTTGAATAATTATATATTTGAAAGTATTTTTGCATCCAAAAATCCAAGCTTCTCCCTCTTCTCCAGTATCAAACTCACCATTAAAGATTGGAGGTTTTATCTTTTTAAATTCTCCCATAATTTATTCATGATGCTAATGTTTATTTTTAGTTCTTTGTTTCATTTTGGCACTCTCCTCACTTGAATTTTCAGTTTTGTTAAAAGAAGATTCTATCATTGATTCAATATGTTCAAATTTCCTATACTTCATCTTCTATAGATTAGTTTTAGAATTACTAGAAAATTGAGCTTTATTCTTGTTAGAGTTCTGATTACACATTTTTTCTAACAATATTGCATTAATTTCTTATTGTGTCTTTATAATTCGTTCATTATCTACCTTAAAAATTTTCAATTCTTCCCTTAGACCCTGTAAATTATGAATTAATTCGGATTCTCTGTTATCCCTGCTTTCATTCAAATTTACCCATATATTTCCCTCACTAATATTTTCTTGTTCGATATTTTCTGGTTCATTTTGATGTGACCGTTCTTTAGGTAGAATAGATACCTCTGTCATCTTTCCTGCAATCAAAATCTTCTTCCTAGTGGTAAGAATAAAATATAACAATAGTAAATTAGTTTCCTTGGTTGAGCTCATAAGGCCAAGTGTGGTTCCTAATTTTCTCTGATACCATTATGTCACATACCCATATGATTTCTTTTTCAACAATATTTTGTTTTCGACTAAGTAAAATTATTACACATTAATAAGATGTCGCTTACAATAAATCCTTTTCGAAAAATTACCTTTTAGTCGTAATACTTTCCATGTACAAAATAATTAAACTTGTTTGTCCTATGTGGTAGTTTATGACATAAATTCTAGTTTACATTGCAAATCATGTGGTAAGGTTATAATTAATATATTACGCTTCCATGGTGCAATTTAGATGTTAAAAACCCTTGTCTATTATTCCAAAAGGTTATTGTTATTGGACCTTGTCGTGACCCTACTTTCCTATACCTAAGTTGGTGGATTAACCACTTAGTTGCTAGGTATGGTATGGGTAAAATAATGAAGATGGGTAACACTTTTGCTTGTTTTATGACAATTGTTTTCAAATTTTAACATGTTCTTCAACTTCCGATAAACAAAAGTAATTTTTTTATTTAGAATTTTACTTTACTGTTAAAACAAAACTTGTGAAGAATTTTGTTAGCTTTCTACTAACTATTTTTCAATTTTTTTTTATTGAGATTTGTTATGTCAATTTGGAAATTGTTTGATAGTAGGTTCCTTAGAAATGAAGGGAAAGATAATGAGTTATTTTTTCCCACAACAATGTATCCATTATTAAACTTTTGTTTTTGACAAATCAAATATACTACAACAATCTACATAGACTCTATTTTGTGATGACTATAGTTTTCAATCTAACAGATGAATATTATATTTTCTAGATTTTTTTGAAGTTGACCAATCTGAAAAAGTTACAGATTTTAAACACATGTTTTCCTCCAACATGTATCTATCTTAATTTTTACTTAAAATTAAAATCTAAAAATACCCTTTTGAAGAGAACAAGTTAAGGATTATAATTTTCCATTGTGTATTTTTAGAGATATGGATTTTTCATTTCATCGAATCATAATCTCACCTAAAAATATTATGGAGGGATTTTTTTATAAAATTAAATAAAATTAGATAAAAACAATGAAAATGAAAACAAATTATATCCAATGAAAGTAGATTCAATTTTGAAAATGTTGGTACCAATTTCGAAACTGAATTATGAGTATTTGTAGGAGTCCTCTACCTCCAAAGATCAGGTAAGTTGGAAAAAATTTGCAGTTTCCTGCAAACAATCCCATTTTCAGGTTTTCGGCCAAAACATAATTTTTAACGAAATCCATTAAAAATAAATGTTTCAGCCGAAATATGCTTACCGCAAGAAAAAAATTCATTTGAAAAATATTGTACATGAATTTTGAGGGTGTCGTCATGACCCCGTTCAATTTGACGTGCAAATTTTCGGCCGAAAAATGTCGCTAGGAATTTTAGAGACCCGATTCTCACAAAAGACTTACCCATCTTCATGAATTTACCCGTATAGTACTTGCAAGTTAATCATGGCTTGTCCTGACCGATCAAGCATGGAGAAGGGTGAAATATTTAAATTGAAAATTGGATGATAATTACATCGTAATTATTCTTTATTCTTGATGTTTATTACATAAGTGGTAGGTAGTTGTTATTGTTGGCTAGACGTACCCTGTTTTCTTAATTAACACCTATCTGTAGCCTTTTGTGGCAATCCTCTTGTGCACTAGGTGTGACCATATTGGAATGAAATATGGGGAGTATTTCCCAAACCACCCCGCGTAGTTTTCAACATTCATTTCATTTTTTTGGAAATATTCCAGTGGAAGGTGAACGTTCCTTCTAGTTCGAGTTTAGAAGGGATCTAGGGTTCCATATCTTGTATTTTATATTTCTCTACTGTGTTCTTGGGATTTTAATGCCGCATACTTGTACTAAATATGCATATATTCTATCTGCATTCATTGATCTAGATTCACTTAATCGTTTGGGAGCTTGGGAATAATTCCTAGTTAGTGTTTCTATCCTTACCTTGATAAACGATATTGTAATTTCTGTTACAGGGTTCCAATACTATGGTTTGTCAAAGATGTATATTTTCTATCTTTGGTTGAAGGTTTTATCAGTCCTATTTGCATTTCCTTTATTCTCTGTAATACTTAGATTACTGTCGCTTTCACGAATTTATCTCGATTTCTAGTTTGGAAACCTTACAAGCCATTCTAAGGAATGGTTGTGAATGTTTTGGTTACATTTTGATTCTTGTATAATTTTTTACTGATAATATAGATCTTTGGATACTTCAACTAATGATGGGCCCTTGTTGTGTACGAGGGTACCCATAAGGAAGAAATGTTGTCTCTGGTTGGTCGAAACTTTCTGTACAAGGGTTCCATTGCAAGGTTCAAGTTACTCCTGGTAAAAACTCATTCCCTTAATCTATCGTCATTTATTTGTAAAAGTTCTGGTTCCCTTACGCATCAATGCAGGTGTTCTCGACCATATGGAATGGTTTATCCACAATTCAATCGCTCGCATAACCCTGTAAGTTTACTTTGAATGTTTTTCTTTTCTAATCATGATAAATTACCATACCCTAATGCCACTCTAATTTTTGTGTTTGAAAAACCCTGTGGAAGGTATTGACCATGGATTTTCGGCAAGGGCATTCAACCTTGAGAGGTAATTCGGTTTCTAGAGTAGACCCTAGTTATTGATAAGGGTTTGATACCACCGTATCTGTTTGAAATTGGTTGGGTGGTTACTTATCATAGATATTTTGACCCTATTATGGTCTATTCAAACAATAGAAAGTGTAATTTTTTCTTTACTCTGCATTCCATTTTCAAATATCCTCTGGATGTATGGTTTTGTATGAGGGTTCTATTACTTTTGTTGCAATTTAAACTAAGAGTGGTCTATTTACCTGTGTATGTTTAAAGGGGTTTCACTCTCGTTAATTTACAGAGTCCGGTCGACAAAGGTGTAGCTCCGTTAACTATTTATTAATGGAATTTTTCCTTTGTTTTTAAGTTTGTGGTTGTGAGTGGTTCTAGACTTTACTTTCCATGCACTTATAATTTTCTTAGTTTCTTTCTTGTTTAAAAAGGGTTACATAAACTATCAAACTAGTTCTATTGTAAAACTTGTCGTTATGTACTTAGCTATTAATATTTGATTCCCTTAACCTTATGTATACATTCTAGATTGTATTTAAGACAATAGCATTATCATTTTAGCATATGGTTTGTTGTTGTACTTCAAATTAAATAGTATTCCTCTATACTAAAATTATGTTTATACTTTCTGCATTAGTTATGGATACAATTTCCTCTGATATTTATCATGACAATTGTATAATGGAATGATACAAGAGAAAATACTCTAATCTTTAGTTATCTTGAAAAAAATAATAACTTATCGATAAACCTCAAATTGCACGATAATTAAATATGAACAAAATATCCAAAAATTACATGTAAACACTAAATTAATCATAATAGATTGTTCATAGATTACTAAAGGAACAATAATTTAATTTAGAACAAAATGGAAGAAAAACCTGTAACTCAGATTGTTTTAGGGGAAAAAAATGCCAAGTGGGTCGCCTCCAAACCTTAGATCAGAGCTGCCACATATGCCCACTCTGTCACCCCTGAGATAAATCTCGATCCAATGAACTAACAAAGTGACTTGCTGCAGTGCATAGGATTTAAGCATTACGTGAATATTTTTGTGTTATGTAAATATTTCTCAGATTTCACATATGATTCAGAATGGAATCCCATTTTCTTTGTTCCCTTTTCTTTATAATATTTCTATAGGTCTTTGACAATTGTGCGACCCTCCTTCTCATTGACTATCGGTCAATTTTATTTTTTCTCATTGACCACCTTCCAATTTGATTTTTACACATGTTCCTAAAAACCTGAGATATTGTCTCACTTTCGTTGAGTTAACTCAACAAATATTCACCACTTGTCCCCCTTTTTTTGTCACTTGGTAGATCTCTTTGGATCAATAAATTTTCTCTTCTAACATTGGTACTTCACGTTCGCTTCCTCTTTTTTATTATTAATAAAATAATAAATAAAAAAATATGTTTTGAGTTAGATCACTAGGACACATAATGTTTGGATAACAAAAGAATTAAAATAACAATAAGTTTTGAATTTGAAATGTCAGGATATTACACCTATCAAGAGTAGGAAGAGGGGTGTATAGGCCTTGTTTCTTAGTGGTCGGTTTGGAAATAGCATAGGAAGTGCAGTACCTAATATACTTGTTGACATATTATTGAAGTTTAGGAGTAGAAATGTTGTTGCAGCACCGCCACTGTCTTTTCCACATCAAAGTGTCATTGCACCCAAATCTAGTGGGATTCCCAAATAAGCTTCTCTTGCTCTCTTGATGGAACACAAAGATGGCCCAGATTGCACAACAGCCCATCCTAGATATGGAAATTAGTGACATTTTTGTTTGTTCCCAACATCTCGTAGGTGGTGGCAAAGTCATGATATTTCTCATAGAGTTGGGGCCATCCAAAGGTCTCATTGCTGCAACAATCTAGCAATGTGGTGAGTGTTGCGACTCGAGGTCGGTTGAGGAAATCTGCGACGTGGTTGGCACTTCCTATAGTATGCTTGATGTTGAGGTGGAATTATTGGAACTATGTGGAACAATTATGATGGAGGTCATTCTGCAATTTTCTTTGTGTCTGCATGAACTGTAGTGGCTTATGAACAGTGTGGATGATTGTCTCCTTCCCGAAAATGTGATGCCTCCACTGGAGGTAGGCTTGCACAATGGAGTGCATTTATTTATCGTAAGTTCGTTATTTACAGATGACATTTGATAGTGTCTCACTATGATAGGCCATGGAGTGGCCATGTTGAGTGAGAACTATGCCCAAAGAATAGTCTAAAGCATATGTATCGATCTCAAAGGGTTGTTGTAGGTCAGGTAATGAAAGCACTAGGGCTGAGCACAAGCGATGCTTCAAATAATTGAATGCTTGTTGTTGGGACATTCCCCAAACAAACTTTTCCTTACCACCAACCCTGGTTACTTGGCTGAGGGCCCATGCAATATGGGAGAATCCCAACACAAACATGTGATAGAAATTGGAAAGGCCTAAGAAGCTTTGAATCTCAGAGAGTGTGGTTGGGGATGGCCAGTCAAGGATGACCTAGATATTGGATGGATCCACATGAACACCATTCTTATCAACAATGTAGCCTAGGTACTGGACCTTGTCCATGCCAAAGGAGCATTTTTCCAAGTTGGCATATAGCTTATGTTGCCACAGAGTGTGTAAAACATATTGAATATGTTGCAAGTGTTCCTCCCAAGTATTGTTGTATATGAGGGTGTCATCCAGATAAACCACTACAAAAGAATTGGTGAAAGGCCACAAGATATTGTCCATCATCCTCATGAAAGTTTATGATGAATTTGTCAAACCAAAGGGCATGACCAACCATTCAAAAATACATTTTTCCATGCATCTATCTACTCTATTGGGACTTGATGATAGCTAGAATTCAGGTCAATCTCACTGAAGTATTTGCCCCCCTTGAGTTGATCAAGGAGATTGTCGATTCGAGGAATCAGGTATCGGTTCCTGATTGTGATTTTATTTAGGGACTGATAATCAATGTAGAGTCATCGGGTCTTATCTTTATTCTACACAAGGACAATTGGGCTTCCAAAAGGTGATGTCATGGGTCAGATGCACCCCTTTTGGAGAATTTCTTGGATCTTATGCTTGATATCCTCATTTTCTAACACAAACCAGTGATAGAATGGACCATTTTGTAGTAGTGCATCAAGGGTCTGATCAATTGAATGATTGACCTAATAGTGCATAGGTACCCAAATAGGTGAGGATAAGATGTCTTTGTATTCGTCCATGACCTTATCCACTTTCTTCTTCTACGTGGAGAGGTTGGTTGTGGAGGCCATGGATGTGGTTGCAATATTTCCCTCACTTTGAGAGTGAATCATGAAGAATACAAACTTCCTAGTTTGAGAGATGACCTTCATGCATTTCTTGGTAGATATAAAGGAAATTTCACTAGGTGGGACTACCTCGGGTATCCTATAAAATTTCCAGTCCAGGGTAATAATAACACTACAAGGCCTAAAATCATATACAACATGACTTTTCCATAAATAAGTTTGGCCCAAAATACCATCACAAAATTCAAGGGGAGAAACATCAAACATTACCTCATCTTTGAAGGGATTGATGTCATAGGATAGACAAAATTGTTGGCTGATGCAAAGATCACTTCCTTGGAAGAGCCATCCGATGGTGTAGGGTTGCGGGTGGGGCATTGTCGACAGGTCCAACCGCTTAATGACCTCCACTGAGATGAGATTATTTTGGCTACTTCTATCAACGATGAAGTGCATCAGGATTCCTTTCACCCACATCTGTGAATGAAAGAGGATCTCTCCTTCCTTTAGCTCATCAGGTTCATCGGGATGGATCTTGGTGGTAGCAATGGTGGAACTAGGTTCTGTGTCAATGATATGTCTCCCATTTTCTAGTTCTAAATCAGAGTCGAAACCTGAAACTAATTCATAGGATTTCACCTCATCCACCAATGACTATGTTGAGCGGTAATGAGCAGTGTTATTCCAGGGGATCTTATGGAAGTCACACCACTTCCCAGTATCTATATTCATCTTTCCATTCTCCTTATTTGTTTACAGCTTAGACTAGTTATACTGAGATTTTCCATCTTTGCTCTACCATTTTTTTTGTGGGTTGGGGATGCCCTTGCCCTACTTCTACTTTGAGGGGTTCCCAGACCCAAATTGTTGTGTTTTTTGTTTAATCTTCTGCTCGATTTTGAGGGCATATAAATAGGTCATGCCTAAGGATGAGATGTCCAAAAACTCCATTTATTCCTCGATGTATCTATACAGACCACCGTGGTACTTAAGCATCATATGTCGCTCAAAATATTTGATACCCAACTTAGTGCGCAAGGTATGGAAGATATTTGTGAACTCTGGCACTAATTGGTCCCTTTCATGCCGTAGGTTGGTCCATTTTGTATATAGGTCGTCACAACGTACAACAAGGTAGTATTGTTCTTTAATAGAATCTCTCAAGGACTTGCAGACAAGTGTGACTATAAATAATGAGGCTTCCTCTATTTCCTTTTTCTCACAAAATGTATCCCACCAATATTTGACATGGGTGATGACTTTGAGGAGTGCAAAAGTAATATTTTCTCTATTCGAAAAGTTTTGGAAAAAAAATACCCTTCTAGCAAATTCAACCATCTGTTTATAGGATTTTCATATATGTGACCTTCAAATATAGGAATATCAAAGTTGGTTTGTACCTTGAAGGGGGTGATGCCTCCGCTTGAGGAAAATTTGTCTCTTTTTGGTAGTCGTCGAAGGATTTATGCAAAACTATCCATCATCTCATTCCTCTTTTGTGTGAGGGATTCCTTGAGCAACATTTTGAATGGATCTATTACCTCGTCGTCTTTCTTTTCTCCCACTATGGAAGGTCTCTTAGGATTGCGAGAGCCTTTTTCCTCAAGAGAAACAAGATCGATATCCAACCCTTTGTACCCTGACCTCATCTGGGACATGCATTAAGAACGACAAGGAGAAGACCACTATGATACCACTAATCCATATTTTATGAGCATAATCAAATGAATACAGATCTATATTATTAACATAGAGATTCAACGAACACCAATAGAGATACAATAAAAGTTGGATTCTATTAATAAATAAATATGATGAAACTGTAAAATGTAGACTGAAACAAGTTTGCTAGAATGGTGGCAGCTTATCTCTAAGAAGAGATGTGACGACTATGCTCATTCGCAAGAAGATGATTATAATGAGGTTCTAAAACCATTTTTACAATAAACATGAATTAAAAAACCCTACACATCCAAAAACCTAACTCTAGGAGATGAAGCACCAAGAGTCATGGGGGTCCCATTGTGATAAGTTGGTACATCAACTTCCCAGGGTCGTAACTTTTGCATATGATCCTCGTTTTAGGTGCATGATAGCCCGTTAGAAAGGTATATCCTAGGAATACATATTATGTTGTCAAACTCAAACTATATCTATTGTTTGATTATGAAGAGCCATAAAAAAAAAATTGGGCCTCAAAATGGTCGCAGAAGTTCTGTACCCAAAAACTAGGAAAAAACTGCCAAAATGGAAAACTACCAAGATGAGCCATTTGGAATAGGTGGGTGGCCACCACTATCCACCTGGGTCAAAGAATGTCTAGAAATACTCAATCATGTATTCCATTCATATTTATACATAATTAATTTGGTTAGGTTTGTTGTATTCCTAGCGGCAATTTTTCCGCCGAAAAAATGTTTCTATGATTTTTTTTGGTCAAAAATTTGCTCGTCAAATTGAACGGTACATTGACAACGCCCTCAAAATTCGTGTACAATGTTTTTCGGATGAATTACTTTCTTGTGGTAAGAATATTTCGGCCGAAACATTTATTTTTAATGGATTCCGTTAAAATCTAGGTTTCGGTTGAAAGATTATTTTTGCCGAAAACATGAAATTGGGACTAAAAACAAAAGGCAGAGAATTTCCCCAAGCTTCCTTGAACTTCAGAGGTTGAGGGCTCCTGCAAATACTAATAATATGGTTTCGAAAATGACACCATCATTTCCAAAATTGAATCTACCTTCAATTCCTATAATTTGTTTTCATTTTCTTTATTTTTATCTAATTTTATTTAATTTTTTTAAAAAATCACTGCATAATATTTTCAGCAAACATTATGATTTGGTGAAATGAAATATTGGTATGTCTAAAAATATACAGTGAAAAATTTAGAAAAAAATATATTCATAATCCTTAAATTGTTCTTTTCAAAAGGGTATATTTAGATTTTAGTTTTAAGTAAAAATTAAGATAGATACAAGGTGTAGAAAAACATGTGTTTAAAATATGCAACGTTTTCATATTGGTCAACTTCAAAAAATTCTAGAAATTATAATATTCATCCGTTAGATTCAAAATTATAGTCATAATAAAACAGAGTCTCTGTAGATTGTTGCAGTATATTTCATTTCTTAAAAACATAAGTTTAATAATAGATACATTGTTGTAGAAAAATGTTACTCATTATCATTCCTTTCATGTTTAGGGAACATACCGTTAAACAATTGTCAAATTGACATATCAAATCCTGATCAAAAAAATTTGAAAATAGTCACTATAAAGCTAACAAAATTCTTCACAAGTTTTGTTTTTATTGTAAAGTGAAATTCTAAATAAAAAAAATACTTTTGTATGCCGAAAGGTGAAGAAATTGTGAAAAAACATTTTTTTTTCTCATAAAACAAGCAAAAGTGTAACGCATCTTCATGATTTATAATATAAGGGCCAAGTCAAGATCTCCAAATGACAGTCAAACCCCATTTAAAATTAAAATCAACAATATACGTTGTGCAATTAATATATCCTATATTCATTTCCATATCAAGATTTTAATGTAACATCAAACATACAACCATATAAAGAATATTCATAATCAATCAAAAACTATTTTTAAAGAGAAGAAATATGGGGAAGAAACTCTAATGTATTCTTTTGTCCAAAATATGTTGACCAATACATGTTTACACATGAAAACTTGCATGACCTCTACGATTCCACATTCTTTGGGTTTCAATAATAAAATACCTGCCACTCCTCTCATAATTTTGTTTTCTATCAAATGATAAATAAATGTAGATCTATCATTGTCACTATAACTTTCTCTACTCTTAGAGAGACGATTACAAGGTCAAGAAATGATAGAAACTGAGTTGAAGTCTACCTTTCCTCTACCATCTATTCCTTTCAATAGAAAATCCCCTTGTCGATTGTGATCTGACAATTAACTTCCTCAACCAATTTTTTAATCTCTAAAATACCTTATGGCTTCTTCTATAATATATATCTTATATTCCATGCCTTACCATTTAGACAAAAATACCCAGTAACACATAGATTGAATGGCTTTTACCTCTACTTCTAGCTCCCAAAGATTGTACAATTATTGACTAGTGATCAAACAAGATCTATTAGTTCCAGACTTTATAGTATTCCATCTTCTATTTTCTCTCCTTTAGAAATTGACCACTCTTTGCATATCTAAGACTATAAAGGTTCAATCCTTCTTAGAGATATATCTACTACAATAATCCTTTACCACGTAAGGCTTGTATGAGAAATGACTACTATCATAGACCTATTCATGTCTTCATGATTGAAAATATCAATGCCTACTAAATCAAATTCATTTCTTCCAACCTATATTCAACTTGCAGTTCACCTTCTTCTGGGCCATCTTCAAGTATGAATTACAATAGTTCAACTTTTCTTAGATCTTTTCTCCTACAACCAACTTATTATGGAAAAACAACACTAATCTAAACAACCATAATCTTCATTAAACCACATAATTTCTAATTACATAACTAATAATTAATAACTACAAATTCACCAACACCAAATACATTCCAAAAGGTCAAAAATGTCCTTCAGTTCTACTTCATTGTATTAAACAAATTATATTTCATATGTCTTCCTTTCCCCTGGCAAGCAAGGGAGATGAACTTACTCATTCCTTCGACTCCCTTATGCACCTAAAACTCCTTAGATATGAGAGGTTTTTTCAAAGTAACAAACAATCATTGGTATTTGATTAATAACTCTCCAAACCACTAATATATAATTCCCAATGGAGGTTGGAAATAAATTCTCCATAACTCCACTCCCTCCATAAAATATAGTTTTACTTTTAAAACCTCCATATTTCCATAAATACATAATAATCCATATTCCCATGAACAAATAATTATCATAATCATGAGAAAATACATTCACACACAACTATGACCCAACAATCCCCCATTGTTATTCATTGAATAAACCCTAAGTCAACTCTTGACTGATAAGTACCATCTAGAATAAAAAACAAAACATGACAGCTACAACCAACTACACCAAACTAATTTTCTCCTCTCCTCTTCCTGAGCTTTAAATTCAGGTAGAAAGTCACAAAAATCCAATCTTCATCACTAGAACTATCCAAAGGTACTTGAGCCTAAGCATAATTATACTCAAGACCAGTAATAATCACCTCTATACACAACAACCGAATACAAATCCATCTGCCAATAAAATAATGAAACTATCAGGGTGATCAATCCTTATAAATGCACTTGTTATTAATAATCACAAATGAAAACATATCCAAAAGAATATGTAACTTGAATAAGGTGCACCTGGTCCTTCACACCAAGCATTGGTATGACACACCCCTCAAAATCAACTACATCGATTTCACCTATGTTAAGGAAAACCTAGACTTATCTAACTAATAATCATAATTCACCTACTACAACAATGTTTACCCCTTTTCAAACCAACTACATCTCATCTTACCAAATCATTATCTACATAGTCTAATTGGTTCAAAAGTTCACCTATTTTATCGCAAACCTAGACTTATCGAACTAATAACAACAATGAAGGAACTACAACAATCTTTACCCCTTCTCACATCATTTCATTAGTATTGATATTTCATTGATTGCATAAGAATGCATATACTCACGGGATGCGAGTAAATAGAAAAAAAGACATAAGAATCTAAGAGGAAAACAATTGCAATCCTCCACAATTACCCACACTTATTTTGTAACCTTCCATGACTGCTTGCAATCATCCTACATTTTGATGCAATCATTCCACAATTATTCATGGCTATTTTCTAACTTCTTATGATAATTTTGCATTGAATCATAGTCTAGCCGCAACCCTTTCATGACTGCCCATCATAAATTTGGAATAGAAATGTGTAACATCAATGTTGCCACTCCAAAATTCCTTCTTGTTGTTTTAAAATCAAACACTATTCCATATCCACAAAGTAATGAAATGGCCAAATGAAAAAGTATTGCAATATCTCACAAACACAGCTACCTCAGAACTTTGTAGTATTATAATCACTAAATGTCAGAACGGATATCATAAATAATATCTATCCAAGGCACATACTCACCTTTGATGTGTACAATAGATCATATCTCAGGTAGAATATCCCATCAATCCAGAATAATAATAGAACAATATCTCTAGTCCCTAGGATTTATGCTTGTAATGGACAAAACTTGTGCCAATCAACGATGAATATCACATCAATACATGCTCTTACAACTGGGTTCAAAAACTATTCCACTAGGTAGAAAGATATCCCAAATTTTATAACCATTCGTTGCATCCCATTTCTTTGATTCTTAATACAAATCTTAAAGATGTATTGTCTTTTTCAACACCAGCATACAAATCTATATTCTGGAACAAAGACAATACTTTTCCATTCACAAGACTAAGACCATCATCCCATCAAAGGAAAAAATGGCCTCTTGACTTCAATTTCTTGTAGCAATCACATCCGCATTATGTTTTTCCCACCTCTCCATGGAGGGAACACTATAGATCACTTTCCTAGCTAGTGCAAAATGTTGGTTATTTTCTCCTACAACCAACTTATAATAGAAACAAATCCTAATCTAAACAACCATAAACTTCATAAAACCACAATAATGCTAATTAAGAACTCATGTAGCGACCAATTTGGAAACAAAAAATACATACCTAAATATCTAAAATATCCTTTAGATCTCTTTATTTTTATTGAGAAAATCCTATTAGATATGCCTCTCTTTCCCCTACCTAGAAAGGGAGCTAAACTTACTCACTCCTTTGACTCCCTTATGAACTTACAACTCCTTAAAGATGAGAGTGGTTTTCATTGTAAGACATAAGACATGATATTTGATCAATAATCCCCCAAATCCCTAAGTATATAATGCCCAATGGAAGTGGGAAATAACTGCTCCATATCTCTACTCCCTCCATATAAACCAATTTTACATTGAAAACCTCCATATTTTTCTATAAATACATAATATTTCATATTCTCCCTCACTAATAAATAACCACAACTATGAGAAAATGAATTCACATGCAACTAAGACCCAACAACTTCTATTCCTATGAGTTAAACATTAATTTTGTTGATTAAGGTTGGTTGTCATTGATGTCAACCTTGAAGAAAGACCCATAGCACAAAGTTTTGGGTAATGGACCCAATAGTGTTTGATGTAAATATGACTCATTATTTTTTTTTCATGGTTGATAATAAGTAAACATGGATGAACTCCAAAGTGGTCCCCCTATGGTGAAAGCCCTCACGGGAAGACGCTTTGTGGAGTAAGAGAACCCATGCTTAATTGTCGAATAATGAGATGAAGGAAAGTGAATTTGTCAGGGAACATATCCTAGATGGATATTTCTTTTCATGTCATTTCTGGTGGTATGTGGAACGTCACATAATTCCTCACAGTTAGAGAGTTATGGCCATGAGAAGTTGGAGACCCCAGGTTTGGGTAATGGACCCAAGTTTGTTTGATGGGTAACAGTATGAGTTATGATATATTTT
>ML783328.1:100065-112084 GCA_009831015.1 Picea engelmannii | reverse complement strand
TCCTTCATTGATTGTCAAAAGTAGAAGAGATATCTTCAACATGTATCCATTTTAGCAATGGGAAACCCTTCAAAGTACAAGTTAACCTTGACATCCCTTTATTTAAAGTATATATAGACATGGATGGTGTCAAAAAATGGTTAAATATGTTATAGGTTTATAAAAAAATTTATGATTGAAAAAGGATCACCTTCACACTCCTTAAGTAACTTACCCACGTTAATGATTTTTGGGATAACTACTAGAGAAACATGTTCAATATGAGCCTACACCATTTAGGATAGAACCCAAATTGATAGATTGTGTTCATTCCCTCAGAGAGGAATTTTACCATGTTGCAAACTATGATGACCAATAGATGATATGGATATCTCTACACTAGGAGAGATTCTATATGGTGTCATAGAACACCAATATATTCCATACCTTGTGCTCAAAGTTGGGTATCTTAGACTCCAAGAGGCACTTGGTTCTAAAGTATTGTAATGGTGTAAAATTCCCGCTAGGAATTTGCAATTCTCTTTTCAATTTTGGTTATATGTTTTGTTAAACAATTGATGAGAAAATCAACCACTACATTGTATGTCAACAGTCTGAGTTTTTCTTGGTTTATCTCGTAGAGAAAATTTATCAAATAGTTCATAAATGACTATTCTAATGAACGAATTCAAAGGACCTCTAGTCCATTGTCTAGCAATATAATATACATAAGTTTGACTTTCAGAACAACTTGGGTGTTAATCTTAATTAGGACAACAATAACACCCTACATATATCAACAAAATGCACAATGAAAGATAGAGGAACATGGTTATATGTATTGTTGTTGTAACAACACTAATTAATTATTTAATTATCATGAATGATAAATATTAGTTTAATGAATTATTAAAATAGATTTATGGAGACTTTATTATAATATAATTATTATTGGTAGTTGAACCAATTAATGGGAGGGATAAGCTGGTTGAGGAATTAATGAGGGGTAAGGCGGTTGGAGAAAGGATTCGAAGGGAGGAAGATAAGGGAGAAGAGAGGACTCGGGAAGGGGAGATTTTCATTTGGGTGATATTTTTGGTTTATGGAAGGGAAGCAAATAGGGAGAGGAAGAAGGAGGAGAGAAAGAAACAGTTTTTGGCTGCAACAAGTTTTCTTTAAGTTTTTCTTCAGGACTCTCACAGGGGCACTATTGTTGCTAGGAATTTTGGACTCGGGGGCTAGCAAACCGTAAGGATTCCTAGGGCTAGGGAGTTGGAGAGGTTGTTCCTAGTTGGTTGGGAGGTTACTCAGCTTGGGCAGGATTCATCAGCTTCAGGTTCAACATCAGGTTGAGGTAAATACCTCATGCTCATTATGTTGTTGTTCATTATTATGTTGTTCATTATGCTCATTATGTTGTTGTTCATTATTATGTTGTTCATGATGCTCATTATGATGTTGTTCATTATTATGCTATTCATTATGCTGATTATGTTGATGTTCATTATTATGTTGTTCATTATTATACTGTTGAACATTATTATTATTATGGAACAATAAATAAAGAAGTAAATTAGAAATAATTTATGTATTTATATTTTTTTTTTATGAGGCTCTGTATGCATAGGCCTTACATATGGTATCAGAGCCAAGTTTCAAAACTTCGACCAAGGCCTACCCACCTACCCACTTGTAAGAATCAAGGTTTAGGAATGTTGTTCCAGCAATAACCCGGATATTTAGAAAAACCTTAAATAGTTATATTGAAACCCTTTACAACAATTTAGAAATGCAGCCCTAAAGCCCTCTAACCACAACTAGTAAATAACCAGAAATAACCATGAAATGTTTATAAACATCTCATCAACTTGTTCACTTATACAAGTGAAAACTTTGAAAGGAGATATATAAACAGAAATAATTAGATATATAAATAATCCATATNCACACACACACACACACACACACACACACACACTAGGCTTGACACCCAATCTCCAAGTCCATGATCTAAGAGCCAACATAACACCAAATCCAAAGTGCATATGTCCAAGAACCAATGAACAAGACACAGAGTGACAAAGAGCTGCACACACAAGGCCACATGGAAGGAGAAGCCCATGAGGGGCTTGTTTCCTACACAACGATAGGCTCGAGGCACAATCAATTTAATTAAGAAATATCCAAGCCACGAGCACCCATATGAAACCCCACAGTCAAAGCAGCGCCCCAAACATATGCTAATGGACAACTTTCAGTGCTCGACACACAAGCTCCCTAAGACCAAGCACCAGGTGCCAAGGAGGAATCCCACGAGGGAGAAGGTTTGTGCACAACTCCAAATCAACACCCAACACCAAACACAGGGCACAAGGTGAAGATCCCACAGGTTCATATTTCATGCTTTACGGCAACACACAACCCATCGCCCAAGTGCGAATCCCGCAACATACCAATGCAAGCTCAACGCAACTGTCAAGACTAAGAGGAAATCCCCATATCTCGTGCACTACTGCAATACACAGCCTAGTGCCCAAGGGAGAATCCCACAAGCTAACAACAAAGCCCAATACCAAGAGCTAAGTCACCGTGGAGGAGCCACAAGAAATCCCACAGGTCGATAAATATGCACTACGCGTCTGAGACCCTCGCGCCCGAGACCAAGCACATACATCAAAAATCAACTCACAAGCATAGCCACCCACATGTGGGACGCTAATGTCAAGGTGTGTTATATGTGCTCAATGCATCAAACAACACCAAAAAACAACGCTGAAAGAACCAAACAACACTAGTTCAATGCCAAAATACCAAGTCGTCGAGCCATCAAGGAAAAGCTACGAGGAAGCCCACAACACATAGAACGAGAGCCTAAATCTGGAGCCTTAGATCACTCATCCATCCTGACAGAGAGTAGTGTTGAGAGTGGGATTTAAACCTGAAACCTACAGCCCACAAGGCATAAACCTTTACACCAGCACCAAGCCACCAAGGAGAGGGTCTAAATTCCTCTGCACCATGCGTCAGGGCATCGTCAACACCAACACAAGCATCGAGAATAAACTTTTCTGAGAAGGAGAGACGCCACTAGTATCTCAATTTCCATTCGCTCGAACCTTATTCCATGTGTAAATATACTGCACTACGCAACCATTGCAGAGTGAGGGGGAAGAGTCTCGGGCTGTAGTTGCAGAGTGGGAGAGGCGTAGTCAGGAAGGAGCGTTATGCGAGTGGGGGTGAAGGGTTTTGGGTAATGAGAGATCGAGGGGGGCACATGGGCCTCATGTGACGACCCATGATGCCAGACCTTTTTTTTAATTGTAGATTATTTCAAAATTTAATTATTTTGATTTAAATTTTAATTGTTTTAATTTAATTATTTTAACTTTAACCTTAATTGTTTTGATTTAATTATTTTAAAATTTTAATTATTTTAATTTTAATTTTTTTAAGATAGTTGTTTCAAATCTATTTATTTTAATTTTAATTTTAAATTTTAATTGTTTTAATTTAGTTTAAATTTAAATAAATTTGAATATGTATTTTGTTTTAATGTGGTTTAAAATTTTGAATTATTTCAATTAATTAAATGATTAATTAAAGTATGTATGTACTTAGTATTAATTAATGTTAATATGTGATTAATAATATGAGTAATTAATTAAGTGATTAATTAATGTTAATATGTACTTGATTAGGGTACTAATAATATTATTAATGTTTGGATTCGATTAAATATGTTGATTAAGACTATTGAAACTTTGGTTAAAGTTTAGTCTAGGTTATTGGGATATAATAATTAATGAACATTGTATTTAAAACACTTTAATTAGTTTCAAATATCTAAAGACTTAAGGAGGTAAGTGACACTTATTGACAGGTACCTTGTAGTGCTAACATAGTTGGCAAGGCAAGGGAGTTAGAAACTATTTTGAACAAAGTTACCAAGCTTAGAGGCTTTCAACCCCAATATTTAGCCACTTACCCTAAAGAGAGTAACGTTTGTTTATAGAAAAGTAAAAAAAAAAACTTACACCTAACCCTCTGTTTACAAGTATAAGTTGAGCGAAAGTGAACTACCTTAGACTCTTCCCTAACAAGCATTTGGTTTGATGCAAATTCAATTATACGGGATGGTTAGGACTCGGGGAAATCAAGGCTGAGGGGCATCATCGCAAGGACTGCCAACGCCGGTGCTACCACCACCATCACCTGAATTAGCTCTCATTTTTTGCTCTTTGGAGGCTATTAATGAGATTTTAAATGGGCGTCAACCAACAAATGTCGAAGTGGAAGCCCCACCATATGGAGTGGGTAACCCTGAGGCATAGAGGGATTTATAGAGAGGGCCTCCACCTAGGGACATCACTAGAGAACTGCAGAAGATTAAACTCCCAGATTTTGTCGGGAGTCATGTCAGTAAACGTGCAGAGGCATGGTTGGAAGGAATGACATGATGTTTCGCCTTAAGAGACTATGCTTCCACATCAAAGGCGAAATAACGATCTTTCAGTTGAGGGACAGTGCCTTGAACTAGTGGGGAAAACTGGAGAGGCATTTGCACCTTACCCCAAACACCGTCTCATGGGAACTTTTTGAGGAAAGGTTTCGGAGGAAATATTTGTTTGCTTACTATGAGGAACAACAGGTGGGATCATTTCATGCTTTAGTTCAGGGAAATAGTATCGTGGAAGAGTACAAGATCAAGTTCATGGAGTTGGTAAAATATCTTTCGTACATCGATAATGATCAATGACAGGAATAACACTTTGTCTATGGGTTAAACCCTAATATAAGGGCCATGGTACGGATGTGGAAACTGTCGTCTGTAGTGGAAGCAGTTGAAAATGCATGTTATGCAGAGGAATAAATGAGCTTAAACGGAGGTATGAGATCGACCTTTCCACAACATCCTATATTCGTGGGGAAGGCCCCTAGGACATTCTCTAGGGGAGGGACCTCTAGGCCGCTTCCTTATGGTAATAGAGTCACACCTAGGACAATTTCTATAGGTATTTCAATGGAAGCAAGTGTAGCATCCCACTCATCACCAACGACGCGGACAGGTCCACGACCTTCTCAGGGAGCAGCAAGTAGGGGCAGGGGCTCCAGGGAAAGGAACTCATTTCAGAGACTGCCACAGAGCAGTGCGCAGGTTCCATCTCCTGTTACATGTTGGGGATGTGGAGGACCCCATTACCAACATGACTGCCCAGAGTTGCAAGAAGGATTTTTGCATAGAGAGGGAAAGGCCCTGATGGGAAGAGAAAGTAGTAGCCACCAGATTTATGTAGCAGTTAATAATCACCAGACATAACATCAATCCACGGTGGTAGAGTCGTCAGGTACGCTAAATCATGTCAATGTTAAAATTTTATTTGATTATAGTCTACAAATAGTTTCATTTCACCATCTGCATTAGAAAAGTGTGGGTTGGTAGCCTATGAGAACGATGACTTTAAACAATTCGAGATGGCTTCGGGGGAAAAAAAGCAGTAGGACCTAGCGGTGATAATTGTCTAGTATACATGGGAGTGTGTACTACTAGGTTGAAGGTATATGTCATTGCTCTAGGGACGTATGACCTAATCACTGGAATGGACTGGTTAGAAGCCCATCAAGCTATGGTAGATTGTTTCACAAAAAAAGTGCTATGTGTTGACGATGAAGGAAGGCCACTAGAGATCTGTGGTGCACTAAGGAAGGTGTGTCTATGCTTTATCTCAACCATGAAGGTTAAACGTTGCAGGAGGCAAGGGTGTTGACTATATGTAGTGGAAGCAGTGAATGAAAGTAAAGGACCCTCCTTGGATCAGTACCCAGTATTGTTAGAGTTTAAGGATGTCTTTTCGAAAGAGTTTCTAGGGTTACCTCCTGAGAGGGGTCTTGATTTTACTATTGATCTAAAACCTGGTGCAAAGCCAATTTCCATGAGTCTGTATAGCATGATAGTGCCAAAAAGTTGTGAGTTGCAAATGCAGTTGAAATAACTACTCAACTTAGGGATAATAAGGCCTAGTGTCTCACCTTGGGGTGCACCGGTAATTTTTGTGAAGAAGAAGTATGGTTCCTTACAACTGTGTATATATTACAGGGACTTGAACCATGCTATAGTGAAAAATAGGTACCCAATGCCACAAATAGATGATCTCTTTGATCGAATGAAATGAGAAGCGATGTTCTCAAAAATTGATTTGTGATCAGGGTATCACCAGTTAAGGATTAAGGAAGGCAATATTCCTAAAACTGCATTTCGAACTCGGTTTGGGCATTACGAGTTTGTTGTAGTACCTTTTTCTTTGACCAATGTGTCAACAATATTCCTGAGCCTCATGAATGGTGTATTCTGGAAGTAATTAGACCACTTTGTACATGTCTTTCTAGATGATATCCTCATCTATTCCAAGAATGAAAGAGAACATGTGGAACACTTGTGAGTGGTGTTGTTGTGGCTTAGAGAGAATCAATTGTATGGAAAGTTGTCTAAGTGTTATTTCTTCCAGAAAGAAATTCATTATTTAGGTCATATCATTTCCACTGAAGGAATCTTTGTGGACCTATAAAATGTAAAGGCCATTATGGAACGGTCAGTGCCGAAAAATGCTCATGAGGTAAGAAGCTTCATGGGGCTAGTAGGTTATTGTTGTAGATTTGTGGAAGGGTTCTCTAAAATAGTGAAACCCATCACCACTCTGCAACGCAAGGGGGTTAAAAATGAATGGACAGAAGAATGTGATAGTGCATTCATCGAGCTTAAGAGGTTACTAACTAGTCCACCAATTCTATGAGTGTCAGATATGGAAAAAGACTTCACATTCTGCACAGATGCCTTGAAGCAAGGGTTGGGGGTCGTGCTAATGCAGGATGGAGTTATAGTGTATGCGTCAAGTAAGTTGAAGAAACATGCGGAGATTTACGCTACTCATGATTTAGAGTTGGCAGTTGTAATGACAGCTCTGAAACTTTGGAAGCATTATCTAGTGGGGTGAAATTTTGAGCTCAAAACAGACCATGAAAGTTTAAAACATCTCTTCACTCAAAGAGATATCAATGCTAGGCAGAGGCGATGGAGTGAGTTTATGAGTGAGTACGATTTTGGAATTTCATACATCAAGGGAAAGGAGAATGTGGTCATGGATGCCTTGAGTAGGAGACCACGTGTCTTCTCTTTGGTACCCTTAAAAGTTAATTTGAGGGAGCATGTGTTGACGCAACTCCTTGGAGATAGTTGGTATTTGAAGGTTACTTCAACCCTCCAGAGTGGGAGGCAATTAGATCCAAAGTATGAAGGATATAGCCTGGAATTAGATGGACTATTAAGATATCAAGGAAGGATGTACATCCCCAAAGGTAGGGATATTCTAAGCATCATACTAAAGGAAGCCCATAGAGCACTTTATTGTGCGCATCCAAGTGTGAAGAAAATTTATGCAAACATGAAGAAGATTTTCTACTGGCTAAGCATGAAGCGCGATGTAGTCCATTTCGTCGCCAAGTGCCTAGAGTTTCAACAAGTGAAAGTTGGCCACCACCACCTGGTAGGTCTCCTAGCCCGCATGATGTCCCTATGTCCAAATGGGAAGTCATTTCTATGGATTTTTTTATGGGGTTTCTGCTCACATCACATAGACACAATGTCATTCTTGTAATAGTTGATAAGTTGACCAAGAGTGCTTATTTTATTTCGATTAGAGAACCTTACAATGTCACTGATGTGTCACGCATGTTTGTAACTGAGATCATCCATTTGTATGGGATACCTCAGAAGATCGTTTCAGATAGGGACTCCAGATTCACTTCTAGGTTTTTGACAAGTTTGCAGTCAGCGTTGGGGATGCAGTTGAACTTAAGCACAACTTATCATCCTAAAATAGATGGGAAGACTGAGAGAGTATATCAGGTCATGAAAGACAATCTTAGGATGTATGTTATGGATAATCAAACAGATTGGGAGAAGTACCTACATTTGGTAGAGTTCGCCTACAATAACAATTTTCATAGCTCCATTGGAATTCCACCCTACGAGGCTCTGTATGGAAGGCCATGAAGAAAACCGTTGAGTTGGGAAAGGTTAGAGGACTGAGTGATAGTTGGGCCATAATTGATTCAAGAGATGGAGGAACATGTGGTTCAGATTAGGCAGAGACTAAAGGAAGCACATGATAGACAGAAAAGTTATGCTAATGCACATAGGACTAACCGAAGTTATAAAGTGGGAGATCAATTTTTCATTCGTATAAGGCCTAATAAGAGTGCCATTAAGTTCGGGAAGGGGAAAAAAATTCCACCTCTATTTATAGGACTGTTCAAAATCCAAGAGAAAATTGGACCCATTGCCTATCGTCTCGTACTGCCACCCCACTTGCATAAGACACATAATGTTTTTCATGTATCTCTTATACATCATTGTGTTGCTGACGAATCTCATAAACTAAATTAGAAGGAATTGCAGGTAGATTCTGACAGCTCAGGAACCGTTACGGATATTGGACCGTAGAGTCTGACAGCTCAGGAACCGTCTAGTAGACCAAGTTAAGGTCCAATGGGACAAGTATAGTCCAGTATCTTCTACTTGGGAGGATGCTAAGACATTAAACAAGATCATCCCTCACTTTTTTTACCACCTCGAGAAAATGTTTCTAGAAGGTTGGGTGTATGTAACGCCACCTTTTGACTTAGACAGCTAGGATTACCTAAGGCCTAATCACCTTTATTTTCTATTCACTATGAAACTATTAATGATATACTTGAACTTTTAAGATGTAGGAACCTATGTGAATGTCAATTCTATGAATGTTTAATGTGATTTAAATGATGATTGATATTATGCAATCTATTATGTGAATGTCAATTCTATGAATGTTTAATGTTATTTGAATGATGATGGATATTATGCAATCTATTATGTGAATGTCAATTCTATGAATGTTTAACATTATTTGAATGATGATGGATATTATGCATTCTACTATGTGAATGTCAATTCTATGAATGTTTAACGCTATTTGAATGATGATGGATATTATGCAATCTATTATGTGAATGTCAATTCTATGAATGGTTAACGTTATTTGAATGATGATGAATATTATGTGATCTATTTTTAACTTGAAAAATTTGTAATTAAAGTTGTTGGTACGTGGATACCGAGTTGATATTATGGTTGAATTCATTTACATGATGATAATGCATAGATATGTATGAGTTTGTGTTATGGACTAATATGCATGTCAATGGGCTAATAAATGGCCAAAGGAAATAATAATAAAAGTGGATGTCATGAACACTAACCGAGAAACAATATTGTATGAATCCTTGTCTGTGAAATTATGTTGGTTCGAATGCATTGCTATGATATATGGACCAATGCAGGTTCTTTAGGTGGTGAGAGTACCTAAAAACTGAATATATGATGACAAAATTCTCAGCAACACAGTGCCACTGTATATTCCATGTTCGGGTGTGGACCCTAGTCCTATAGGAGGGGTGGAGGCATTTCCCACTGTGTATCCTCTGAAACCTAGAGTCATGGGAGTACGGTGTTAGCTCATGCTCCCCTAGACATGTGATGATGATTGTCAGTTGCATGTTGGGGAAGCTTGGTCAAGAGAGTGACACTTCCGCTTACGGGTTCTATTTGGAGTTAGTTCAATATAGTTGACGCTTCAAGATAGTCCAGCAGAGGAAGGATAGGGATGGAAGATGGAAGTAAGTTAGCGATGAAATATGAATAGAAATAGTTGGGAGTGTATGGGAATTTTTCCTTATAGTGGAATTTATTGTTTTCCCCCTTTGAAAATAAAATATGTATATATGTATATTCATAATTACTTAACTGAACTACAATTGCCTAAATGAACGTTGTTATGCTAAATTATTGTAATTAACAGATTTTGGGAACATTTTAATTGGTTTATTATCTTTTATGAAGTGAATGGTCTTGTTGATTGGATTGGATGCATACAAGAATTAATATAGGTGTGATAATTATTGTCATTAGTACATGTGTGAGCCTTGTATGTGCTAGCTACACATGCATTTCTTGCACATGTACACTAGTATGTATAAGTTTTTTTTTGTTTAATGATGATGTTGTTTATTGGATATGAATGTATGAACCATGTGTCATTTCCCTTGTATTGTAAATTACCATAACTTCGAGACGAAGTTTCTTAAAGGGTGGGTGTATGTAACAACCCTAATTAATTCTTTAATTATCATGAATGATAAATATTAGTTTAATGAATTATTAAAATAGATTTATGGAAGCTTTATTATAATATAATTATTATTGGTAGATGAACCAATTAATGGGAGGGATAAGGTAGTTGACAAATTAATGAGGGGTGTGGTGGTTATAGACACGACTTGGAGGGAGGAAGATAAGGGAGAAGAGAGGACTCGGGAAGGGGAGATTTTGGTTTCGGTGATATTTTTGGTTTATGGAAGGGAAGAAAATTGGGAGAGGAAGAAGGAGGAGGGAAGGAAACAGTTTCTGGCTGCAACAGTTTTGCTTACAACTTTTCTTGAGGACTCTCACAAGGGCACCGTGATTGCTGGGAATTTTGGGCTCGGGGGCCAAGAAACTGTAAGGATTCCTAGGGCTAGGGAGTTGGAGAGGTTGTTCCTAGTTGGTTGGGAGTTTACTCAGTTTGTGTAGGATTCATAAGCTTCAGGTTGAACATCAGGTTGAGGTAAATACCTTACGCTCATTATGTTGTTGTTCATTATTCTTATTATGTTGTTGTTAATTATTATGTTGTTCATTATGCTCATTATTATGTTGTTCATTATTATACTGTTGAACATTATTATTATTATTATGGAACAGTAAATAAAGAAGTAAATTAGAAAGAATTTATGTATTTATATTTATTTTCTTATGAGGCTCTATATCCACAGGCCTTACAGTTGGAAAATGGATTGATGTACAAGAGATAAGGCCACCTATAATGAATAATATGAAAAAAATTGAAGTATTATAGTGGCCTATAGGTAATGGTTGGAGCCACTAGTGCCCAACAAGCTTGTAACAGAGTATTCGACCCAACATACAAAGATTCCAGCTCCCAAACCAAATAATAATTCTCCCAGCTAATAAATTCAAACTCCAAAGTGAAATATGTGACCATCATATATGAAACGCGTCCCCACTTGACAGTATATGGTCTCTAGCTGAATAACTCAATCTTTCTATGAAAATATCTCCGTCTTGAAACTCAGAAATGTGCCGAACATAGAGGTGAAATGTTCCTTCTAGTAATATTCAACCCTAATGGTGTAAATCAACCTCCCAAGTATTAGCACAACCCAACAAGGGGTAAAATCATCCCCAAGGTAAACAAATCCAACCAAGGAAGAAAGGACTCACTCAACACTAAGGGAAAACAAGCAACTAGTGAGAAAACTCAACATGTAGTATATAAAATCGCCCCACATGCCAGAACTCGGCTCTCAAGAAATAAATATGATTCAGCTTCAAGGAAACTTGATCCTTGAATGAGATAACTCTACCCACTAAGGAAAACTCTTCCTACATGGGGGGAACTTAGTTCACACAACAACCATCAACTTCTACACACAAAATTGCACTGCCAAATGACGGAAACTTAACCACATTGAAGCACAAGGAAGAAATATGAAGTGATCTCTTCAAAAACTATCTAGGGTTGTATCGTTGCAACACGGAAACGAGATATAACTGCAAAGGCTTTCCGAAAACACTAGAAAACTCTCCAAGAGCTCTCCAAATCTATTTTATCAATGAGAAAAAATGAAACAACGAGGGGCACCCCCTAATTTCTCCTCTTTTATTTATCCATTGGGTTATTTCCCACTCACCTTACTTTTATTTTATTTTTAATGTCACTTATGCTTGCACACTTTATAATTTTTAAGTGACTTAATTTTCCTAAGACCCATGTCCCCCCTTTTTCCTTTTTTTTCACTTTATAACATTTTTTCCTAGGAAAAAGTTGAGTTCCCTAGGTGACTTTTCCGACTTAGCCTACGAGAACCAAGTTAGGCTAGAGGAACCACT
>ML783328.1:77650-88645 GCA_009831015.1 Picea engelmannii | reverse complement strand
TTATGGAAAAAAAACACTAATCTCAACAACCATAATCTTCATTAAACCAAATAAATTCTAATTACATAACTAATAATTAATAACTACAAATTCCCCAACACCAAATACATTCCAAAAGGTCTAAAATATTCTTCAGTTCTACTCTATTGTATTAAACAAATTCCATTGCATATGTCTCCCTTGCCCCTAGCAAGCAAGGGAGAAGAACGTACTCACTCCTTTGACTCCCTTATGCACCTAAAACTCCTTAGATATGAGAGGGTTTTTCAAAGTAACAAACAATCATTGGTATTTCATCAATAACTCCCCAAACCCCTAATATATAATTCCCAATGGAGATTGGAAATAAATTCTCCATAACTCCACTCCCTCCATAAAAGATAGTTTTACTTTTAAAACCTCCATATTTCCATAAATACATAATAATCCATATTAACACTAACAAATAAATTATCATAATCATGAGAAAATACATTCACACCCAACTATGACCCAACAATCCCCCATTGTTATTCATTGAATAAACCCTAATTCAACTCTTCACTGATAAGTACCATCTAGAATAAAAAATAAAACATGACCGCTACAACAAACTACACCAAACTAATTTTCTCCTCTCCTCTTCTTGATCTTTAACTTCAGGTAGAAAGTCACAAAAATCCAATCTTCATCACTAGAACTATCCAAAAATACTTGAGCCTAAACATAATGCTACTTAAGACCAATAATCATCACCTCTATCCACAACAACTGAATACCAATCCATCTGCCAATAAAATAATGAAACTATGGTGATCAATCCTTATAAATGCACTTGCTATTAATAATCTCAAACGAAAACATATCCAAAAGAATATGTAGCTTTAGTAAGGTGCACCTGGTCTTTCACACCAAGCATTGGTATGACACACCCCTCAGAAACAACTACATCGAGTTCACCTATTTTATGGAAAACCTAGACTTATCTAACTAATAATCATAATGCACCTACTACAACAATGTTTACCCCTTTTCAAACCAACTACATCTCATTTTACCAAATCATTATCTACATAGTCTAAGTGGTTCAAAGGTTCACCTATTTTATCGCAAACCTAGACTTATCGAACTAATAACAATAATGAAGGAACTACAACAATATTTACCCCTTTTCACATCATTGCATTAGTATTGATATTGCATTGATTGTCTAAAAATTCATATACTCATGGGATGCAAGTAAATAGAAAACAAGACATAAGAATTGAAGAGGAAAACAATTGCAATCGTCCACAATTATCCACCCTTATTTTGTAACCTTCCACGATTGATTGCAATCATTCTACAATTTGATGCAATCATTCCACAATTCTTCATGGCTCTTTTCTAACCTTTTATGATGATTTTTCATTGAATCATAGTCTATCCGCAACCCTTTCACGACTGTCCATTGTAAATTTGGAATAGAAATGTGTAACATTGAGAATATAGAAATGTTGCAACTCCAAAATTCCTTCTTGTTGTTTAAAAATCAAACAATATTTTATATCGACAAAGTAATGAAATGGCTAAATGAAAAATTATTGCAATATCTCACAAACACGGTTACCTCAAAACTTTATAGTATTATAATCACTAAATATTTGAAGGGATATCATAAATAATATCTATCCAAGGCACATACTCACCTTTGATGTGTACAATAGAGAATATCTCAGGCAGAATATCCCATCCATCCAGAATAATATTAGAACAATATCTCTATTCCCTAGGATTTATCCTTGTAATGAACAAACTTGTGCCAATCAATGATGAATATCGCATCAATACATGCTCTTACAACTGGGTTAAAAAACTATTCTACTAGGTAGCAAGATATACCAAATTTTATAACCATTGGTTGCATCCCATTGCTTTGATTCTCAATACAAATCTTAAAGATATGTTGTCTTTTTCAACACCAAAAACAAATCTGTATTCTGGAACAAAGACAATATTTTTCCACTCACAAGACTACAACCATCATCCCATCAAAGGGAAAAATGGCCTCTTGACATCAATTTCTTGCAGAAATCTCATCTGCATTACATTTTTCCACCTCTCCATGGAGGGAAGACCATAGATCACTTTTATCATAGAAACAAATCCTAATCTAAACAACCATAAACTTCATAAAACCATAATAATGCTAATTACGAACTCACGTACCAACCAATTTGGAAACAAAAAAATACATGTTAAAATATCTAAAATATCCTTTAGATCTCTTTAAGTTTATTGAGAAAATCCCATTAGATATGCCTCTCTTTCCCCTAGCTAGAAAGGGAGATAAACTTACTCACTCATTTGACTCCCTTATGCACTTACAAATCCTTAAAGATGAGAGGAGTTTTCAAAGTAAGACATAAGGCGTGATATTTGATCAATAATTTCCCAAACCCCTAAATATATAATGCCCAATGGAAGTGGGAAATAAATGCTCCATATCTCTAGTCCCTCCATATAAACCAATTTTACATTGAAAACCTCCATATTTTTCTATATATGTATAATATTCCATATTCTCCCTAACTAATAGTTAACCACAACTATGAGAAAATGAATTGACATGCAACTAAGACCCAACAACTTCTATTCCTACGAGTTAAACATTAATTCACCAACTAAAATCCAATAACTTCTATTCATATGAGTTAAACATTAATTCACCTTATTAAAGTAATTAATATTAATTGTCCAAACATAAAATAAATAATTTAATAATTATTGTTAATATGACACACACATAGATGTCCATCTAATATTTCAAATCAATTTTTCCCTTATCCACCTAGCCATTATTCTCAAGTGGAGTGACCCATCCTCATTGAATCCATTATGATGAATCATGGTCCATGGTAACTATATGTTGCATTGCATACAGATTAACAATGATGCCATTTTAGATAACCCTTATCCTTCTTACTACTCGTCAGCTATATTCTCATCAACAATTACTTATTAATTATTCTAGTAATATGACTCTATGCATTTATGTCATATTCTATTAATTATTCTAGTAATCTGACTCTATGCATTTATGTCATATTCTAAAGAAGTGGGTGTGCATTTATGCATTTATAAGTAATTACTTGAAGAACACATCACATTAACTATAACTACACAAAGAGAGTTCAATGGATTAAAAGAGTTCAAATGCATAAAAATTAAAAAAAAAATCAATTTTATTTCATTAAAATATTAAAAATATTAAATTAAAACTCAATAGAGTATCATTCAATTATAAATTATGGGAATATATTTTTCACAAAACATTAAAATATACCCATTTTTCTAAAACATAGCTAATTTTACAATGATTGAGAACTTGTTTCTTCGGCATCATTCTCTTCACTTGTCTACTATAAGAGCGTTTTACATTGTCTCCTCAATTTATATCCACCTCACTCTTTGAATTTTTGTTTTCTCTACTTTGTAACAGTGAATGAAATAATGCATTTTCCCACAATAGCTAAAATTCACCCCCTCATCAAATTTCTCAACAAGATCTCCACAAATTACCAATAAAAGGTGTTCTTTATTTTTTTTGGAAATCGGGCCCCTTCCCCATTTATCGTCATATTCAAGGCTCATAACTTATAGTCACTTTCTCAACTACAGATTTGAGAAAGGATCAACGATAGTTGTCTCGCTCGTCTCTCTTTAGGGCTTCCAACCAACTTACCTCAATAAATCTTTCTAAACTTTCAACGGTGGATCAAGGTTGAGAGGTCTAATGACTCGTATTAATGTAGATCTATTATTTTTTTTTCCTTCAATGCATCCACTCTGTTGCATGTTGGGATTGGGTGACAACGAATTACCAAGAATAGTTTTGGATCCTATTATTCTGGGTTGGTTACAAATAAATAGACCAAGTGAGAATATAGATAGGGATTGCATTTATTAATCAGTTTTTTGCGTGAATTATAAATTTATGTAAACTTAAATGACAGAGTGTGAGTGAGCTGATGTAATCTCCATGATATGAATAATAAGACAATCGATGCCGTGAAATCCCTGTGTTCCTTATATGTGTGATTGTTAATTATCATTGTAAATTGTGTTTTCCGTGTTTGCAATTCTAACAACTGGTATTAAAATTGAGGAGGTCGCAGATTAGAAGAGCCGCTTGCTGAAAGAGGCTGCGTTGAGATCGCTGTGTTGGAGAGGCTGCATGGGTTGCTTGAAGTGAACGCCGACTTCTGGATCAGGGCTGGGGGCTCTTACTTGAAGGGAGCGTTATTTTTCCCTCTGCACTTATGGAGTTTTCAATATTCAAATTAGCGCTAGCATGTATTAGGGAAGGGAGCGTCGTAAAGGTCACGATCTCCCAAAGATAATACTCCAATGGTTTTGCACAAGTCCCGACTTGCCTCCAAAAAAAATATTTGTATGGTGTTTTTTGAAAAAGCTAAGTTATAAAGTTGTTGAATTTTTTATGATCATGCATAAGGAGGATAAAATATAGTATTTTAAAAGAATGTCTTTTATGTGAGGTGAATCTCGGTGGATGTTAAGTAAATTAAAGAGGATATAAAAGGTTTTATGAAATATAAATTTTTATTATTTTAAATTTTTTAGCGTTATTACTTAACTTTATTTATTAAAGATCTACATTTAATTTTATTTATTACTCCTCCACATTTAAAAGGATTTTTATAAGCAGTGGGTATTGAGAGATTTTTTGTGTTAATGGCTAAGATGCAGAGTTTGAAGTTTGAAGTTAAAAAGTTCAGCGATAAAAAAAAAATTGAGATCTGGAAGCTCAAGATTCAGGATTTACTAGTGCAACAAGGGTTGCAAAAAGCATTGGTAGGCAAGTCAAAGAAACTAACAACCATGACAGAATGGGAATGGGAAGATCTGGATGTGAAAGATCTTAGTGCCATTCGTTTATGTCTGGCGGATGAGGTTCTGTTTAATATCGTAGGAGAAGATACAACATCAGCCTTATGGAGCAAGTTGGAAAGTCTATATATGATGAAGTCCTTGATAAGCAAAATCTACTTGAAGAGACAGTTGTACAGTTTGTGGATGAAAGAAGGTACAAAAGTTGCTGACCATTTAAATACCTTCAATACCCTTATAGTTCAATCGACTAGTATGGAAGTCAAATTCGAAGATGAGGATAAGGCTATTACATTATTGTGTTCGTTTCCTGAGTCTTGGGATAATCTAGTCACCTCTATTAGCTTTAGCTCAGCAGATGTTTTAGATTATGAATATGTTGTGGGAGCTTTGTTGGATGAGGAGATGAGGAGAAAATCTAGTAAATAAACCTCAACTTCAGAGGCTATGTTGGTTAGAGATTGAACTAAAGAGTAGAATGAGATAATTTTTTCTCGATCTACATCAAGACACAGAAAGGGTAAACAAAAATGCTAGTACTGTGAAAAAACAGGACATCTCAAGAAAGATTGCTGGAAGAGAAAGAAATATGAGGAAAACTCTACGAAGAAAGCAAATTTGGCTGGAACAAATTTAGGTATAATTGATTAATTTTTATCCGTTTGTAGTAATTTACAATATCAAGGAGAATGGAAGTTAGATTCATGTGCCTCCCACCACATGTGCTCACATAGAAATTGGTTCTTTTCTTACCAATCTGTTGATGAGGGTGTAGTGTTGATGGGAAATGGTATTAATTGTAAAACTGTTGGGGTTGGCAGTATTAGAATCAGGATGTTCGATGGTATTGTTAGGGAATTAATGGATGTTAAATATGTACCTGAGCTTAAATTAAATTTAATTTCATTGGGAGTGTTGGATTCTTGTGGATATAAGTATACAGGTCAAGGTGGAGCACTCACATTGTCGAAAGGTAAATTAATAGTGATGAAGGAAACAAAGGTTGATAACCTTTATAAGCTGGAAGGAAGTACTGAAGTGGCATCTGAAATGACAGATGTATCTTCTTGTTTATGGCAGAATCATCAAGATCATAAGAGCAATAAAGAATTACAAGTACTGGTAAGCGGGAAATCATTTCGAGACTTAAAATATTTGTTTTTGAATTCCTGCTTGTTTTATATCTCTACAAGTTATGATGGTGGTATAAAGGGATGTTGTGTGTGGGATCCTACTTCTCACAAGGTCATCATTGACAAAGATATAGTATGTATGAAACAACCAAAATGGTTGATTCAAGATTGCAACGGTAAATTTGTTTGCATGTTACATAATTCATTGTATGGCCTATTGGTACCCAGGAAAATATACAAGAGGTTTGGGTCCTTCATAGTGAATTAGAATTTTTCAAAGGGTAGGAATGACTATATAGTTTATAGTACATTCATAGTCTTGATGATATTTGTTGATGATATGCTCGATGCAATATGAAGCATGGATAAAATCAGTAAGAAAATGACTCAGGTGGACAAGACAATTCAGATGAGGGATCAAGGAGCAGCAAAACAAATTAAGGGCATGGAAGTATACAGAGATGGTAATGGCAAGTTGTGGTTGGAGTTCAGTATGAACATTGTAAAACCAATTTTTATCCCTCTTGCTTTCCATTATAAGTTTTCTTCAAACATAGGACCTGTCTATAGAGAAGAAAAGGTGATGTCTCGTGTAATTTCAGTAGGAGGTCTGTTGTATGTGATGAAATGGTTAAGACCAGATGTTTCACATGCTAATGATGTTGTCGGATACGTGGCATATTCAGGTGTTGCAGTGAAATGGATGCTTCAGCGTTTGAGAAGCACAAATGTCACCTATAATGGTTATGGTCTGTGATAATTGTAAGGTATATTTTATAGATGTTTTGGATAGGAGGAGATCTATCACTAAATATGTCTCACAACACAGTTGTGGAAGACATGTTGGAGGTGGAGTGACCACTCAAGAAATCCAAACTCGTGCAAATCACACATGTGAGATCATGAAACTAATTTTATTAGAGAAGCTACAATGGTGCTTGGCTTCTCTTGGCTTGCAGAAAAGGTGACGAACAAAAGAAAGGAGCAAGGTATCAGGTTAATTGTTGTCAAGGTGGAGATTGTTGGGATTTGGTGACAACGAATTACCAAGAAAAATTTTGGTTCCTATTATTCTGCGTTGGTTACAACCAAATAGACCAAGTTAAAATATGGATAGGGATTGCATTTATTAATTAGTTTCTTGTGTGAATGTATAAATTCATGTAAGTCTGTAGAGGCAAAATGACTAAGTGTGAGTGAGCTGATGTAATTTCCATGATCTGAATAATAAGAAAACCGATGCCTATGCTTGGTGGACATAACCCAATGTTTGGGTGAACCACGTGAAATCCCTGTGTTCCTTGTATGTGTGATTGTTAATTATCTTTGTGAATTGTATTTTTCGTGTTTGCAATTCTAACACTGTAAACCAAAAATATTATAGAAGAGAAGTGTTTATGGATTTCCAAACCAAAAATATTATAAAAAAGGGTTGTTGATGGATTTTCTAGATGAAAGAGGAGGATGCCCTCTATCAATATGAGGAGGATGTAATGTGATTTTATTCCCAATTTTAACATTTTAAGTGTGTTTTTAAATTTAAAGATCGACTATAATTTTTTTAAATGGATATCATGAAAGTTCCCTTGGTGCACATTGTCTAATCTATAGATTTTATATGTTGGAAAAAAAACCATCCATTATTTTTCTATTATCAAATTGTTGGGTTTATACTTTTCCTTTATATATTATATATTTAATTATTCTGAACATCACTACATGATAATTCACTATGTGAAAATTTTCAAATCTAAAATATTTTCAATAGAATTTTTCTATTATCAAATTGTTGGGTTTATACTTTTACTTTATATATTATATATTTAATTATTCTGAACATCACTACATGATAATTCACTATGTGAAAATTTTCAAATCTAAAATATTTTCAATAGAATTGAAAAAAAAAGGTTAAAACATATTATTAAAAAGTTTCAAATTTATTAAAATATAAAATTCAATTTACAATTTTCTATAAAATAAATTATAAAAAATTAGAACACATTTTCCAATTATATAATATATATGTAATTATTTTCCACTTTGCTACATGAAAATAAGTAAATCATAAAACATTTTTTTATTTCCATATTTTTTACAACACAATTTGTGATCTACAAATGTCCCAGCTATTATTTTATACATAAAATTATCAAAATCTACAATCTTTAAGATATAAAAATAGGTTTAAAAATAAAAATAAAAAATAAAAATCCATTTTAATGGCTAATGGCAGTGGCAGAAACCATTTTCTCCCCCACGAAATCATTGAACGTCTACACGAGCTGGGATATTATCATCTTGACCAGATTGCAGACTTTACCAGAACTACAATTTGAGAACAAAGTTGGAAGGACGCTAAACAGATAAGACTATCGAGGGACTTTATAGAAGGGTCGACAATTTACACCAGACCACTTAATCTTGGGCATATCAGAGGACGAGTTACTCTCACAACACAATTCATGATACAATCCTCATGGAATCTATACTCCAAACGTAGGTTACACTCAAATTAATATGGATCTTCTTCAACAAGACCCCGACCACGACCCCGCCCTTTTGGTGGTGGAAAGAAGTGTGGTAAATAAAATGGTTTTTAAAATCTTGTATTTTCATTTGGTGTTTAATAAAAAAAATTGTGTAATAATAATAATAATAATAATAATAATAATAATAATAATCCATTTTTAAGGTTATGGTTAAGCCAAATACTCTTTTGTTTATAGGACAAGGGACCCTCTTCATTCAACGATTTGAATGGTAAAACGATTTGACTCGTAAAGTCTACAAACATATACATGCCCTACCCCACTCTGGATTTAAACTTGTGACCTCTTAAGAAGAAACACATTACGTATGTGTAATATTGTATCTTCGTCTAATTAAAATATATATATATATATAATATGTATTACATATTATATATGTGTAATATGTATTACATTTAATTTTTATTTTTTTTTATATTTGTAATATGTAATACAGATTGCACATGTGTAAATATATATATATATATATATATATATATATATATATATATATATATTACAAAAGTATACTACATGTAAAGAATTGCATGTATTGTAACCTAATCCCTTAAAATATCTATTCTAACACATTGTTAAATTGTTTATGGTATATGAAGAGAAATCATTAAGTTAGTGTTAAATTTTTTATGATATATGAAGAGAAATCATTAAGTTATAGAGAATTTTTTTTAAATTGTGTTCCAATGCAATACTATATATAGTATAACTAGTATATAAATGCATGTAGCATAAGCAGTATTAACTTTGGATTTATTATGTAGTTATAGGATTAAATTTTTTAAGGTGTAAACATTTATCAAAAAAAATTCAAGTTATTTTGATTTAAAAAAAGTTTTATTTTGAAGGATTTGATTCCTATCTTCACAAGATAGATACTGGGTTAAAATACATCTCTCTATATATTTATTGAATGTAAGAAAAAAATTGTGTTAAAATATTTTAATGGTGTGTTATTCACTTTTAGGGAGATGTGTAACTCATTTTGTTCTCAACACACACACAACCAATTTCTATCATGAGCTAAGAGAGATAATTCCATCGAGGTGAAAACAAAAATTAGATTGAAAAAACTAGAGGAAAGATTTTCACCTCATGGATTTGATCCCTCAGAGTGCATGATAGATCTGGAGTTAAGATGAATATATGATGTTAGTAAAACAATAGTTGGAAAAGACTTAAAAACCCTCAAATTCTAGATGCTAGATGAAAATCACTTTCTCTTAAAGTGTTCCACATTAGATAAAAATTTTAGAATATTACTAATAATATGTAAGTGCATATCACTTGTTAATCCAAAAGGATTTCATCTTTATGTTTTCTTATCAAATAAACAATGTGATAAATTAAAAAAATAATTTATGTGTATAGATTTGATAAACACCTATTATTATTATTAACTTTTTCCATTTTTCTTGGTTAACTAACAAAGAACCCATAAAAACATGCTTAACAATATTGGTTTGCCTAATAAATTTACTATGAACAGGGTTCCCTTTTTCTACAAGCAAGGGGTTCCCATACATCAATTGCTGTGTGGCTAGGCCATGACTTTAAAGAATTATTATTGTTATTATTACTATTATTGATGATGAGGAGGAATATTGTTACCATCCACTAAAACCTTACATGGAACTTTAAAGAAAACTATAAGGAATTAATTGATTTCCTTTCTATTTTTTTTCTATGTTGTAAAAGTTTGGAGAGAAGCTTTCATGAATCTTTGTAGTTTCGATGAGTAATAAGTTAGAAATACACTGTTACAAATCATTTGAAAATGAGATATAATGTGGGAATATGTATGACATTCAATCTCTTACTAGAAATGGCCAATTTTTCTTTGGAGGAAAAAGAAAAAGAAAAGAAAAAACATGAAGGACATTTTAAAAGAGTGTTTTCATCCTCCACCTTATGCTCAATGCCCTATTTCAGCATGGAAACTTTTGAGAGTTAGTCTTTATTTTAGCAATATTGATATTTTTTAAGATAGCTTCAACAAAAAGGTACTCTTAACATAGAAAAATCAATTAACTACTTATTTATAATATCTTAATTTTCTTTTATTTCCTATTTATCTTTTCAGACATAACACCATAATTTCAGCTTTTTAATATATACTTTATTCAATACTCTTAAAAAAAAATCTCCCATTTTTAATCTTGAAAATTCAATTAACTACTTCTTTATAATATCTTTATTTTCTTTTATCTCCTATTTATCTAAAACACCATAATTTCAACTTTTTAATATATATTTTATTTAATACTCTCAAAAATTTTCTCCCATTCTTTAATCACTCCATATAAAACATCTATATAAATTGCATTTTATAAAATTGTTAAATTCTAATGCATTTTATGGACTTCTCTATATTCTCTCATTTTTCCTACGAAAGAAAAAGACACAAGGAGGAAATCAACATATACACGAAACAGAAAGACACG